>APFE030701268.1:0-31216 GCA_000404065.3 Pinus taeda | reverse complement strand
GGGGGGGGGGGTCATAGGGGGTTTGAGGCATACTCATAACCCCACTTGGATGGGCGGACCCACATATGGTTTTGTGCATGATTTTCGCACATGTTTTTGGATGTGATGGTTTTCAGTCCATGGTATTGGATGCTTTGGCATGTATAAATATGTATTATAACACTGAAAGGAACATAATGAAAAATCAAGCTAGTAGTCCCGGTTTTGGGATCCATGGGAAAATCTCTATGTATATGTGTTTTATGTGTTATGCTCTTGCATTGTTTATTTTCAGTGTTTTAGAATTTGTATGTAGGTAATTTCTATATGGGGTTAAAACCTACAGTGGGACCCATTCAGCCCCAAGGAAAGAAGACAGGAGTGCGGTACATTATCACCTCGACTGAGTATTTGACTCGATGGCAGAGGTATAGCCTGTAAAGGATCACATAGGCGCGACTACTGCGAAGTTCCTCTTTGAGTATGTATTGACACGATTTGGGTGTCTAAAGATTTTGATGAGTGATCATGGTACACACTTTCTGAACGAGATGATCAACGCGCTAATGAAGGAATTTTAGGTATATCACCAGAAAAGTACGTCTTATCACCCACAGGCTAATGGGACGGTGGAAGCATTCAATAAGGTGTTGGAGAACGCGTTGACCAAGGTTTGCAATGCTCAGCAAAGTGATTGGGACCTGCATATACCCGCAATACTATGGGCATATCGGATGACATGCAAAAATTTGACTGGACATACACCCTTTAGGCTTGTATATGGTGTTGAAGCAGTAATTCCCATGGAATACATTGTGCCCAGTCTATGCATAGTGGCACTCATGGGTATGATGGATCGTAGAGCCCTGGAAGAGAGGCTCATGCAACTTCCTGAGCTTGAGGAAGAGAGATTTCTAGCTGGATTTCACCAACAGGTCCAAAAGCAACGTGAAAAAGCATGGCATGATCGACACATTAAGCTATGCACCTTTAAGGTAAATGATTTGGTTTTGTTATATGACAATAAGTTTGATAAATTTCCAGGGAAATTCAGAATGCACTAGTTAGGGCCCTATGTCATTAAAGAGATTACTTACGATGGAGCAATTCAGTTGGTTAAATTGAATGGAGAGCCCTTCCCAAGAAAGGTGAATGGCAGCTGATTGAAGCCATACACCATGATTTGGCCAAGTGGCTATACGAGGGTAGCATAGTCCTAGCGCTCCAAGTAGCTGAAATGAGGCGTGAGACTATAAACTACACTTCTCGGGTTGGGGAACTGCACGACTAGAGGATTGTGCGGGATGAGGAAATGTCACAGGGTTTGCGACAACACTAAGAGAGTTGTGCTACCCAGGGAGAAATCATGCAGGTCAGCTGGAAAGTGACCGTTAAAGTCACTATTCATGATTTGACGGTAGGAATGCAGCCAAATCGAGTGAGCGACCGAGGGGGTTGTGCCAGAGGTTGTTAGGGACATAGAGGGAGCTACTCCAGAGGTTGCAGAGGTCTTAGATGAAGTCTCCAAGTCACCACAGATGCCTAGACCGAAGCCCACCCCGACCAAGGAGAGTGTGAAGGACAAAAAGGGCAAGCAGGCTGTGATACCGGTGCATGCATCGCCTAGATGAAACCCACAGAAGGACAAGCCCACCTCACAAGAAAAGGGAAAAACCATTAACAAAGGCGATATCGACAGTAGGTAGTGCAGTAGCAGACTGAACACAACTTTTTGAACAGTCGTTCAAGGTCTTGACTAGCCTGTAGGAGGACCCTAATGTACAGTGGTTGAAGACAGAAGCGTGAGAATTACAACAGTGCTATTACAAAGTAAAAGGTACAATGCAAACCGTCGCTCTCATGTAGAGACTAGTGAAGCTGCAGGAGGCCAAACAATTGAAAGAACAGGTAGATGCAGCACAACACAAGGAGGCAGTGCTGAAGGCATGCTTGAAGCCCTGTTTGGATGAGGCTTATTTGTTAAGAATTTGAGGAAAACCTGTGACCAGTTTTGAGGCTTATTTGGTCACGACCTCCATTGAAGGCAAGCTTTCTCATCTGCAAACAACTTAGTAGAAACTTCAGGCTGATAATTCAGGACCAACAACCGTGCAATTGGTTAAAGAAGCGAAGCAGGCGACCGCATAGTGCATTGCTAAGGTTGTAGTCACACAGGTCGAGCTAGGAGGTCTTTGTGCCAAGATCTCCATGCTCGCAGAGTGATTCAAGGGAAAGTCGCCATGTTTGTGTTGGGGGCCTGTTGGGAATGGCTTCCCCCAATGATAGTTTTGGGGCTAAAAGCCCATGTTTTGGGACAATTTTGTAATCAAATTGTAAAGTCTCCACATTTTGTGGCCGCGAAGAGAAAAGGTGTTAAGAGTCATAAAGGGTTGTCCACCCTTATTTTGTAAAGTGTAAAGTCAGCTGTAAAGATACACCCATGGTTCACAAACCATGGGATTGTATAAAAAGGAGCGAAGTAAGTAAGCTCTAAGTAGTTGGTAGAGAATTCTAAGTGTTTCAGGTCTTAGCGCAGGTAGAGGCTCTGCAGATGAGTGCGCATAGGCCGAGGGTGGAAGTCCTCAGCTGAGTGCGCAGACCCCTGTAGCTATGTGCGCAGGGTGAATAGATTCTCTATTAATATGAAGATATCAATAAAGAGAAGTATTTTGCAAATTATGTGTATTTATTTCTTGTTAATTCATATGGTTATATTGCATTTTGGGTTTAATTTAAAATGTTCATGTGATGCGTGAATGTATGTGACCGTATTGGTTCATTAAATACAAGTAAGGATATCAGTTTACATGGTGCTAACTGTGGTTGATTAGTAATATTAGTAAAATACATTGTCATAGCAGTGCGGAAGTACCTGGATCGTAGGTCAAGGCTTCGCGAAGGTCAATCATACACCTTCGAGGAGGTACTAAAGGGCAGAATAAAGGGTAGAATGATAGAGCCCTAAAGCTTAGTGACTTGCGTGAAAGTACGAAAAAAGGGTATAAACTGACATCACAACCATCTTAAGGTGCAAAAACTTGGTTCTAGCATTGCCCCATACTACTTCAGGTGAGACTTCGGTCATCGCTCCGCGGGCTGATGTCGAAGGGGCCAGTAGTGTAGAGATTTGTTTTGCTAACTAATGCTGAACCTGGGTCAAGCCCCACAAATCCAACACTGGTCTAACATGCAACTTCCTTGATCCTAATATCGATTGAGTCCACTTTGATGAGTTTTGCTTCTTTTTTCCTTATCATCTTTGATATTTTAAAAATTTAGCCCATGCTTCCTTCTTTCGTGGCTTTGGAAATCCCAAAGTAACTGAATTTTCAAATCTCATACGCTTCCAAATTTCTGGTGGCCGCTTCCATTAAGTCTAGCCATTTATTCTCCGAAACTGCTTTTCAATCATATTCTTCAAAGTTCTTCCAAAAAATGAAGGACCCAACAGTGCTTTAGAGTAGCCCACATAAAATAGGTCATACTTCTTTGTACTTGCAACCATTTTTTATACAAAGAAAGAGAGCATATTATCCTCACCTTCCAGATAGGTTTTCTCTTGAAAGAGTTTCCCATGTCATATCTTGTGTCAAATCGTGATTTTTGAGTTTTTATTTTACTATTCTTTAAGTTATGCATAATTTTAATCTGCATGCATACAAAATTAACAATATTCTACAAATCTACAAATCTAAAGAGAAATAAAACCCCAATAGCGTAGATTTTGAATTTTTAAATACAGTTTTATTAGATCTGTTGGGACGAACTGTCTAGTGGAATATTCACAACAATTTATAGATCACAAGATAAAAAACTACATTGATAGTTAACCAACAACTACATCGAGCAGTATGAAAGTGAGGATCGACGAACTATACCGATGAAGGCACTCTAAAAAGGATACATTGGGGTTTTTATAATGTCCACAAATTTTAGAGTGACTTACAACCTTGTTGAGCTAATTTATTAACACAAATTAACACAAGTATTCATTATCAATCCAGGTTTGTAAAACTTGGAGGCATGTCCACAATGTATTGATATCAAATGTAGCCAATCTTAGAAGATAAAATATAAGGAATTAAGGAAGTGCATATTATAAATATAAATCTATTTAAACAATTTCTAATTCACTTCTACAATGTATGTGAGATGAAGTGGCTCTTAACTTACGAGATCCATTTGTGTTCTTCTTCTACAATATCGCTTAATGAATACAAATAAAAAATCATTAATTAACAACAGCTCAAGATGCATGAATAAACAATGAAGGAGACTCCTAACTTAAGAGATATTTGGTATTCCTCATCACAATTCACTCATCATTATTCTATTGCTAGAAAACTGAAATTGCATAAAACTGCTTAAACACACTAAAGATGAATTCTAGTTTTGATCCTTTAATTCAACAGAAGGAGGATTTAAATTAAACCCTTTGTTGTCCCTTCTTATCAAAGTGATAAAAAAAATAAGATTCATCAGCAATATAAATAATTTCTCATCGATTCAAGTAAGAAAATCTAAAACAAAACAAGTAAATAATTCTGAAGCAACTAGTACATGAAAATTAATCTAGTTTAATAATGAAGTGTACTTAGCTTGGAGTGGGGGCCCTCCACCCTTGCCTTGCACACTTGAGGATGTTATCAACTACTGAAAGTTCAGTCACTCATCCACACCAATGAACAACAAAATGGAAATAGAACAAGTTCTTCAAATTAACTTCAAATATTCAAATGTCTCAACATAAAGTTATACAAAAACTTCACCCATAAGCCTTCCAAGTTTTGGCTTTAAATAGAAGATCATCAATCAAAATGATATAAAGTCTATCTAACAACTCTACCTACTCATATCCATCTATCCAAGTTGAATCCATCGAATCTATCACTAAACATATGGACAATCCCATGAAATCACAAAACTGCCCTATTTCCTACGGAGTTTTTAGATGACTGGTTCTGTTTGACTAGCTTTGATCGGGCCTGATTTAGCTTGTTTTGACTAGACCAATTGGAGTTAGTTCAGTCCTAGTTCCCAAGCTTTCCATTCATGTATCTAGCTCGAGCTCAGGTGTCCTGCAAGTATGACATCCATATAGCTATTACGGGAATTTATGATTCTGTCCAAAAATTGCACTTGAAATTCAATTTTCATAAAAACTTCTAGAAATTGCAAAATTAAAATTAAATACCTGAATATGCATAAAATACATCAAAATGAGGTGGATGTGATAGAAAATGGATGGATAATATAAGAGTTAAGTAAGTTTCATTAAGCAAAAATGGACCAAAATTGAGGGCCAACATCTCCCCCTTGCTGATCTTCAAGCATGTCCTCATGCTTGTTTCTTCCTCTTGGACCTCCTTACCCCTGCTGTATAGCCTGTTCCTGACTCTGATGCCTCCTATTGTGATGCCTCTAACAGATAATCTATCCCCATGTTGTGTTCTTCTTTATACAGAGTAGCCTTGACCTTCTATTTTTCATATTTGTTTTTCCACATGTTATTTTCCTTAAGCCACTTGAATGCCTGTTTGCAAAGTATGTCATTATTTCTGTTTAGCTTGCCTATTTCTTCAGTTAATTTCTCATTCTCCTTTACTAGCTTTGCATTACTCTTCTTACTTGCCTTGTTTTCCTTCTTCAAGTGCTTTTCCAGAATCTTATTTATTTCTAGCTGGTCTGTTAATTCTTTGATTTTGCTCAAGTGTAACTCTTTTTCGAGTTCCTGTGTGTCTTTTGCAAATGATGTTGCTGCTACATCATCAAAATAAGAGTCTTTCTCTAGAGCTCCTTTCTCTAGTCTCTCAATGATATCCTCTACCCGCTTCTCTATAGAACATGTTTCTACAATTTGTACTTCTTAGTCCCTGCTACTTGTTTCTACTGGGCTCTTCCTCCTAGGTTTCCTGGGAGTGGATATGATAGATGTTTCTTTTTTAACCATGACAATGTTGATTTTTTTCTTGGACCTGATTCTGGGATAAAATGGTGAAGTCCCCCCTGGTTTCCTGCTCTGCTGTTTGTGTTCCTCAATGACCTGTTCCTAATACTGGTTTTGATTTAAAAACTCTCTCCAATTTATGCCCTGTGTTTTGACTTGATACTCTACAAGTATTTTTATGAGCCCCTGATGATAGAATTGTGCCTCCCTTGGTTTATTCTCATTTCTTGCTGATTCTATCATCTTAATGAGACTTCAGAAGAAGAAATATGGCAGTTTTATTTTGACTTCCCCCTTAATGTGTTGGAGGAGCCTAACATGATACAAGTGTGCCACACTCTATCCCCTATCACAAGTGAAGAATTTATGAATAATCAAGACTAGTTCCCCCCATGGCTCATTGAACCACTCCTTGGGTATACCTTTGGCCCTATCAAAGGTTCCCTTCTTGTTTTTCTCCAAGAAGAAAGTCCATGCTTTCTCCTTGAAATGTAGACCCTTGTGATACTTTTCCCTTGTCTGTGGAAGGTCTAGTGCTCGGGAAATGTATTCCTGAGTCACTAGAATGATTAGGTTCCCTACCCTTGTTTGCTCCTGAGTATAGTTATTACAAATTCTCTAGTTATCCCCTCACTGTGACCATTGAACCTTTGTACAAACCCTATAAGCCCTACCTGATACAACTTTTCTGTTGTTTCCTTCTTCCATTGTTCAATTTGAAATTTTGGCTCTATCCTGGTGGCCATGTTTTCTGAAAACCAATGGATATACCCTTCTACTATCATTAACTTCATTTTTAACAATAAAAATAACAATCATTTGTGCATACAAATCCTTTTTGATTCAATTGGTAGAAGGCTTACCTCTATCTTGTTATTCTTTAGAATGATGAAACCAAGCTTCTTTTTGTCTCTGTCTTTTTGCAATCAATGAATCAATGTTTTTTTTATTAACCTCTATGACTGAAAAACAAAAAAAACTGCTTTCTCTGATGTAAAATCCACTCTCAGCTCTGTCCCTTTTTATCACATGCCTATTCTATCCATACAAACAAAGCATTCCTTTCATGCATAACACTGTTTATAAATGAAGACTTGGAAATCGATCTCTATTTTTTTTTATAAACAAAATCATATCATGATTTTCGAATTTCGAATTTCCTTGTCATTCTCTTAACTCATTTATATGTCAAACAAATCATATGTCAACACCATTATTCAGATCTCGTTCATAAAAAAACTGGAGTTCTTTTCTTCGTTTACTGTTTGTCATATTAATGCCATTGTGTATGCAATTAATCTTACTGTTTATGCAATCAAATTCACTGTTTATGTATTTTGAATCCATTGTCTATGCATTTAAATCCACAGTCTATGCAATCAACCAACGATTTTTTCCTTTTGAACTCACTGTTTACACAATTAAACCACGGTTTTTGAACTCACTATGTACTCAAAAAATCCATTTTTATGCATTTCTTTTCAAGTTCAATACTCTGGTTTATTGACCACATTGGTGTAGACATGTAGTCATGCAACTGGACCTTAACTTATTGTTCTGTTTCATTACCCAACATGTGTTTATGCAGTCAAAATTACAATCAAACTCTTTGTTTTAACTTGGCAACAACATGTGTTTCCAAAACTCCACTTTAACACTCTATTTTCATTATTCAATCTTGGCAAAAGACTGTGTTTATGTTTTCAAAACTACACTAAACATTTCGTTTCATTACTCAAGCTCAACGAAAACATTTAGTTTTGCAATCAAACATTCAATTCGGTGATTTAATGAGTGAACGTGGAGGTTCCAAGTGGAGTTACCTGGCTACAGTGACTTATATTGATTTTCCTTTGATCTTGACTTGACTGACCTGCATTTTATTATGGTTGCCACTTGTTAAACCTCGATTCAAAATATTTATTCCTCGACTGATGGTAGAGACAGCTAATGACTAATGAGCGCTTTCCTATCTCATAGTTTTAACCTCTATTTTAATGAAAGAATCCCGAGATTTTTGCATAACCATCTATTGCATTCAATGAGAGAGATCATGTTTTGATATTACCTTATTTTGCACGAGATTTCTCTTAACTAATTCCACTTTCTTGTTTAGTCCTCTTGTCTTATTTCTTAATCCTCTCTGTTTTTCCTCCTTATTACTCCAAACCCCAACCGCTATATCTTCTACCTTTGCCTTCTCGGTTCACTTTCCTCTCTTCTCATGTTTCTTCACTCAAACATGCATCTCCGGCTCACAACCATATGTTAAATGCTTTTGCAATATTTCGTCACTCTCCCTGAGCCTTCAACATGGCTGTGATGGTGGAGAGGGATGATTTTTCACCGCACTTTGTGTATACAATGGCAGACTCTGTGTTCAATGGCAGACTGTATGCAAACTCACGATGTTGTTTGAAACCTCTATTGTTTGTATTTAAAATTGCATTTGACCATTTACCTGCTCTAACGGCTTCCATCGTGGCCGTCCCTCATTCCATCATGGTTGTCATGACTGTCTCGCATACCATTCCTTAGTACTATCGCGAGATTCATTGTTTGACCATGATTGATATGCCACTTATACCATCGTATTATTTGCAAACCATATGCTTCATTATAGTTGGCTCGTATTTGTTATGCATTATGTTTTGATTGCCATTTGAAAGGTTTTGATTGCATGTTGTATGGTCTTATCCCTATTCAACTGCCATCGTCCTTTCCCTTATATCCACTACCTCCATTACCTACAGCTTATTCCTCCGAAGCATTCATAACATGCATTGTTTGATTATTATAATAACATGTATTTGCATTATATGTTTTTATAATAACCCTTGTCACTTCAATAGTATCATTTCTTATGTGCTATTACAACTTGTTACAATAAATCATTTCCACTTTATATTTGTTATAATGCGCATGTTTCCATATGTTTGTATTTCAATATATCTCTTTTTAATTTTAAAAATGACCATATTTAGGTCATGTTTAAAAATTAATTCCATGATACTAATGTTGTTATTGGTTGTGCAGGTTCTAGGGTTTCAATTGTTGAACCCTCTATTATGATCCTTTTTGCTTTTAAAAAAGCTTATGTTTAGGAGATTAAATGGATATGTAAATGGAGTATGGAATATGAATATAGGACATGTATATACTTATGGTTAGGAGATGAAATGGATAAGGAATATGTAAATAGAATATGAAATTATGAATATAGGACATGAAATAAATATTGGAGGATATTTATAATATTAAATATAGGATAATGGTTATGAATAGGATAATAGGATGAGGGTAATAAAAAGAATATGTAAGTAAAAAGAATAGGATGAGGGTAGTGAAATGAAGATGTAAACAAAATTATGCTTTCAGGTACTAACTTAATTTTAACATGTTTCTAAAAATTTCTAAAAAAATTTGAATTTTCAAGAGTAGAACTTTGTACTTACAATACTTGTACTCCCTAATAATATTTGATAAAGCCTACAATGTCTTCTAGTCAAATGTCTTCTGATGAAATGTCTAAGATGGATTGAATAAAATTTATTTCTGCTTCTTGATCTTCCATCATTCATTGATTTAGGTCCATTGATTGTTGATGTCGATCAGGTCCCTTTGCAATTGATTCATAATAACTCAAGTCCCTACTGTCATGTACATTTTTTATGCAATATATACATGTTTTTTTCTAACATTTCAGGTCCCTTCTGCTCAATGGTTTTAAAATTTTTTTAGGTCCCTACTACGATACAATACAAGTTCCGTCGTCAATTCAGCTACTCAAACTTCCATCTGCTCAACTAAGTTTCTTTTGCGACTTTCCCTCTTGCTTATCTGAAGAATTGTCCTCAAGTCTTGTTTCTTTGGAGGATCTTTCTGCAAAATAAAACTATTGTGAGAGAAAAATAGAAATTGTGAATTCATAGAGGCCAAAATGAGTTGGTTTTCCTTTATGAATTCTTGTTTGCTTGGTACCAGTTTCCTAGTTTTCACTAGCAAACTTTCTTTTATTTTTTATTTATTTAATTTTTATTTTTTGTTTTTTTATTCCTCTTCTGGGGTACTGGAAGGCTTATCGCTATGCCATTCCATTACTTCCAGATCTATCTCTTGTGTCAGTTGTTTCAAAAAATATTCTTTATTGATAGGCTTATTGTAAACTTTAAGCCTATGTCCGTTTACTAAAAATGATGTAGACTCTTGATCAATTGTTTTTATCTGAACAACTCCATTGTCGAAGATTTCTTCTATCTCATAAGGCCCTAGCAATGAGTTGTGAACTTTGCCTTGAAATCTTTGAATTCGGAGTCAAACAGTAATGCCCAGTCTCCCTTGTTGAATTTCTTGTTCTTGATGAATCTATCATGCCATTTCATTCTTTGCTGCTGCACCAATGTTGTGTGTTCTACTGCTTGTTGTCTTTGTTCATCCAGTTGGTTCAATTCCATTATCCGCTGTTGTTGTGCTTTAGATAGTTCTAGTCCTAATTCTACTGCTAACTTAAATGTGTGTATCTGAAATTCTATGGGCAGTAAGACTTCTTTTCCATACACTAATTGGTATGGACTAAACCCAATTGTGTTTTTCCATGTTATTTTGTACGCCCATAGTGCATCTCTTAAATTTTCTGACCAGTCCCTCCTATTCATCTGTACTGTCCTTGTCATTATGTTTTCTAGGACTTTATTTGTCACTTCCACTTTCCCATTTGCTTGAGGATGGTACAATGTTGATTTCTTGTGTTTGATCTTGTACTTTTCCGTAAGATCTAGAACAAGTTTTGAAGTGAATTGTGTGCCCTGGTCAGTTACAATCTGTTTGGGTACCCCAAATCTAATAAATATTTCCTCAAAGAGGAATGTGACCATTGTATTTTCTGTTGCCCTTGCTACCGCCTTTGCGTCCACCCACTTAGTTACATAATCTCTACATACCAAGTTGTACTTCTTTCCGTTTGATAGTGGATTTATTGGTCCCACAAAATCCAGAGCCCATTGCTTGAATGATTCTATGAGCACTTGTGGCTTAAGTGGCATTTCATTTGATACTATTTGTCTTCCTATTCTTTTGCAACTGTCACACCTCTTGACATAGGCTTTGGAGTCTTTGAAGATTGCTAGCCAGTAGTAGCCTAATTGCAGCACCTTGTAGGTTGTCCGCTTGTCTGCAAAATGACCACCAAATGGTTCATCATGACATGCTTTCAAAATTTCTAGTATTTCATCCTCTCTAACACATTTTCTTATTATTAAATTAGAGCTAGTATAAAACATATCACCATTCACCCAACTATATCTAGAGCTTTCTCTAATGATCTTTCACTTTTGTTTCTTTGTGAATTGAGTTGGTAATTTCCCAGAGGATAAATAGTTTGCTATATCTGCAAACCTTGGTGTTTTTACAATTATTGCAAACAAATGTTCATCTGGAAAATTATCTGCAACAGGATTTGGATCATTGGGTGTATGAAGCCTTGAATGGAAATCAGCTACTTGATTGTCTTTCCCCGGTCGATCTTGAATTGTAATGTTAAATTCTTGCATTAATAGTAACCATCTTGTTATTCTACTGTTTCTGATTGATTTGTTCATTATGTATTTGATTGTTGAATGGTCTATATGAATAAAAACTTGGTATCCTATTATGTAATGCCTGAATTTGTTTACTGCATGTACTACATCTAACATCTCTTACTCTATGACTGTGTAGTTCAATTCTGCTGGTGTTAAGTTTTTTCTTATGAAGTATATAGCATAATTGAACATGATTTTTTTTTCTGTCCAAGTGATGCACCTATAGCATTATCAGACGCATCAGTTGAAATATGAAATGGCAAAGACCAATTTTGTCCTCGAAGAATGAGGGCAATTGATAGCTTTTCTTTCAATATTTGAAATGCATTTTGACAATGATTTGTCCATTGGAATTCGACATCCTTTGCAAGTAACTTGAATAGAGGTTGTGCTATTTTACTGAAGTTTTCTATAAATCACTTATAATAGCTCGCATAACCGAAGAAAATTCTTACCTCCTTTTGAGTTTTAGGTGGCATCAAATTCACAATGACTTGTATTTTAGCTGGATCCACCTTAATTCCTGATGAGGAAATATGGTGTCCCAAGACTATCCCTTTTGTTAACATCATATAACATTTTTCATTACTCACGGACAAATTTGTCTCTATGCATCGTTTCAAAACTTTCTCAAGATTTTTCAAACAATCGTCATATGTGCTTCTGTATACAGTGAAATCGTCTATATAGACTTCTAAACATTCATGGATCATATCAACGAATATTGCAAGCACTGCTCTTTGGAAGGTAGTAGGTGCATAACATAGTCCAGATAGCAAAACATTGTATGCATAGGTTCCCCATGAGCAGGTAAATGTTGTTTTTTCCTGGACTTCCATTGGTATTCTAATCTGATTATACCCACTAAACCCATCTAGAAAGGAAAATAATTCCTTCCCAGCTAATGAGTCTAGAACCTGCTTCATGAATGGTAGCGGGAAATGATATTTTAATGTTGCTTGGTTTAATTCCTGGTAGTCCACACATATTCTTCACTTCCCATTTTTCTTTGATACAATTACTAAGGGAGAAACCCATTGACTATCTGAAATAGGATACATGAACCCAACTTGCAACAGTTTCTGTAGTTCTTCTTTCACTACTTCCTTCATCATGGGGTTCATTCGCCTTTGAGGCTGCCTTACTGGTTTAATTTGGTCATCTGTATAGATGTGGTGGATACATGTGTTGGGATGAATTCCCTGCATATATGTGTAGTCCCAGGCAAAATATTTTGAGTATTTTTGTAGTAATGCCATTACCTCTTGTTCTTGTGATGATTGTAAATAGTTACTAATGTTTAAATGTTTTCCAGGATATATCTCAATTGTTTTTGTTGTTGAATTGGTAATTGTGTTTACAGGAAAAATATTTATGAAGGATTCTTGCAGGGATTGAATTGTATAGGTTGCCTAAGAACACTGATTCAAAAGATTACTTGCAGCTTCATACTAAGTTACTCTAAGCTGCTATGAAATATCCTGTTTTGAGATGAAAAGATCCAATTAATCTTCGTTCTCCTCTTCCTCTCTAAGATCAAAAACTTGGTTAATACTTAGAACTGTTTTAGTTTGTCGTTGTTCTTGTTCTTCAAGCATTGATACTAAATAAGGTGATTGTGCTGGAGAATAAAGTGTGATGTGTTTTCTCTCATCTTCATGTGAAATAATCATACTTCCAGATCTGCATCCTAAAAAGGTATCAGTAGTGGCTAACCACGATCTGCCTAAGATTAGAGGATGTCCTCTCAGGTTTGTTTTTGGCTGCAAAATGAGGAAGTCTACTGGATACTCCCATGAATCCAAAGAGACTATGGTATCTTCTAATATTCCTTCTGGTATAACTTTAGATATGTCTTTTAACTCTAAGATTGTAGTAGTAGATCTAATGTTGTTTAAATGCAAATGTTTCATTGTCTCAGTAGTCATTACATTTATAGCTGCTCCCAAATCTATCAATGTGTTTGGAACTGAAAAATTGTTTATTGAAATAGTAACCATAGGGATACCAGGGTCAATATACTTTTCTATTGTTGTCTTTGTAGACATGAGGCTTGCTAATTTTCCAATGACTTGGATTGTAGTAGGATCCTTCTTCTTTTTACCAGTTTTCTTGATGCATAATTCCTTTACTATTTTAGCATATATTGGTATTTCTTTGATTACTTGTAGTAAAGGAATTTTCACATAAGTATTTTTCAATTCATCTAGAATATCAAATTTAGGAAGGATCATTTGAATTTTCTACGCTACTAACCTCTTTGGATAGGGTGGTGTTTGAGTTATGATAGTCTTTCCCTTCTGACTTTGTTTTTCTGAATGTGATGTTTCAGGTTGTTCTCCTTGTTTGGCTGGTTCTTCTATGATTGGAGGATAATTTTTATGAAGTACTTTCCTAGACCTTAAATGGAAATCATTTATGGGAAGAATGGAGTATGTTGGAAAATATATCGCTTCTTCCACATTGTATGTAGGTCTATCCATTTTATTACTTGGATTTGCCACTAGCTGGGCTGGTAATTGAGTTGGTCTGGGCTGGTTTGAAGGAGGCTGTAGTTGTTGTGGTTGTGTTAGTAATGGTACGGTATTTTGTTGTGGAAATGGCATGGATTGTGGATATGCAGAATTCTATTGTGGAAATGGCATGGATTGTGGATATGGTTGGAACTATTGGTATGGGAATGGATGTTGATATTGTTGCTGGTATTGCTATTGGTATTGTTGAGCATACATTTGTTGAGGTGGCTGGTTTCCATAAACATATCCTCTCCAACCTTGTGCAGGTTGGTTTTGATATTGTTTTGGAGGCCAAGCTTGCCATGGCATTGGGGTATTCCAAGAGTTTTTAGGAGGATACTGATAGTTTTGTTGAGGGAATTGTTGAGGGATTTGTTGAGGAATGCTTGGCTGCCAAGGCCTTCTTGGTGCCACATAATAGAAACCTTATGTTCCTTGTACTTCTTCCATTGGATTCATTTGAAATTCTTTCAACTTTAGACAGTTTTTTGTTGAATGATTTTCAGTGCCAAGACCACATACTTGAACATTCTCTTAATGCATGCTTTTTCCTACATTTGGGACAAAAGATTGCTAGGACTTGTTCATGTTCTTCTTTCTTTTTATTTTCTTTTAGAACATCTACGTGTGTCCCTAATGTACTTAGGTGATCAGTTTTGAAGTTTTCCAACAAGCTTCCTATCTTTGCTCTTGTTGCCCCTCTCGCTGCTGATTTTGCTTCTTTTGAACTAGCATCTCTTCTTCTAGCTTTTGATCTTCCTTTAGAATATTTTTGACATAATTCTGCAATTTCATTAAATGGCAAGTTTGAAATGTCACCCTTGCCCATTACATTCAGAATTTCAAGGTATTCATCTCTTATACCTTTGAGAAAGATTGTTTGAATGGTTTCTTGGTTTAGCGAGTGTTGTTTAGACTTTTGTAGATTATAAGCAAATCTTTCTAAGTATTCTTCTAAACTTTCATCCTCTTGTTGTGTCATTCTAAAAACATCCTCTTTCAAGTCCCTAGGCCTATAATAGGCTTGGTATTTTTTAAGAAATATTGTCTTCATTTCATCCCAAGAAGTTATTGTTCACTCTCCTAACCCCATGAACCATTTTAAGGCTGCCACTTTCAAAGTAGTAGGAAAGAGATGAAGTTTGTGTGTGCCATTTGTGTATCCATAAGTTCTACACAAGATGTCAAATTCAAACATAAATGAATCAGGATCTTCTGTTGACATTCCATAAAATTTAGGCAATACAGAAGGTGGAATATTTTTCATTTTCACATCTTCTCCTAATATTTCACTAGTATCCAATATTAGAAAGCCAAAAGTAGCTTCTGGATTACCAACGTTTTCTTGTTCATTATCATTTTGTCTTTTCCTATCCTCTTCTCTCTTTCTATCATTTTCTCTTTTTGCATCTTCCTCTCTTTTTCTTCTCCATTCTCTTTGTTGTCTTTCATATTCAAGTCTTTGTTCAGTAGTAAAGATAATAGATCCATGGCCTTCTTCTATCATAGCTTCAACTATTCTGATGACAACTTGAGACTCAGGTTGTTTGAAAATAGGTTGATCTATGGACTCAAAAATGGGCTAATTTACTTTAACAATTTCTTTTTGTTTTCCTAAAGTAGGTTTTTCTTTTGGAGTTTGTTTTCTTTTCACCTCCCAAGCTAACAAAGTTTGTCTTTCAATTAAAGTTAATCATTGTCCTGTTCTTTGTTTTTCCTCTAATTCCTCTATTGTTGGTGTTATCACTCAGATTTTCCCACAAGTTGTAAGAAGGGGAAAGGGGTCCGAGGTAACCACAAACCAATCTTTTAGATACAGAATCTAGCTAATCTGTATCAAGAGAGGGCTCTCTCTTTAAGTTTTAGCTTTGTTTGACAAGGTTTTAGGCTAGTTATTATAGCTTGGGGTTTTGTTTGAGTTTGGGTGGTGAGATTCAATAGCAGAGGGTAGGACTGACTAGTTTAGGCCATTGGGCTAATGGAATAAAAAAAGATGGCTTAACTGGACTTGGTTTCTTAACAAAGGATGGTTTCATAGAGAAAGATAATCAAACAGGGAACAAATAAAGACTTGAAAGGAATGGAATGGTTTTAATATAGATGAAGGGCAGCTAAGAATCCTTCAACATACTTAAGAGAGTAGAACATGACTAACCATCAATAAAGAGCAATTAAGAATTCTTTACCAAATGGTTAAAATGAAAGAACTAGAAAACAGGAGCAACTAAGAATTCATTGTTTATACTAATTTAGAAGAAAACATGGAGAATAATAACGATTGAAAACAGAGTGAAATTAAGCATGTTCTGAGTTATTCTTCTTTTTTTTATCATTCAGATGTGAAACATAGATGATATTATAAACAATCCGGTGTTTGATTCAAGAATTATGAGAAAAGTCCCTTGCATTAATTCTTTGTCTAGCAAGCCATGAAAAAGTTCAGTCCAACAAAAATTTATTCCAAATAATCAATATTACAGCAATGCCTTTGAATCCACCCACAATACCCCAATTGAGGGGGTATTTATACATAACTTTTACAAAAAATATCTCCTAACAGAGTGAGATATATTCTAGGATGACTAAGAATAAGTTACAAGGAAATAGAGACAACTGGTCTCGAAGATAGTAGAAAAGAAAATTCCTGTTGTGCTGTTCCTATTCTGGCTGAGTGTGCTGGAGGCAGGCCCTAGAATTTGGCTCGCTGTTGTCGTCTATAATAACTCTGTGTTGGCTACCCTGTTTTGACTGATACTCTTTACCTGTTCTGATACACTTCGACCTATTTGATCCCTGGTCACCTTTGTTCATCTTACTGTGGTAAATAGCCCAAAATTTACATTTTACCAAAGATAAATTTACAAAATTTCTAACATGTCTTCCCACCATTTTTGCTCTGGCAATTTGTGCTTCTGAAGTTTCCTGAGGGTCTCATCAGTTTCTGTATATCTGAAAAAGCTAGGCTAGATTGTGAACAAGTGTTTTATCTCGTGCTCAACATAGAATAAGTTCTCTAAGTTGTCATAGAGAACTCATCCCGTGGGGAGTGCTTTTATTCTTGATGCACTTTTTTGATGAACTAGCTTGACTGCCAGCATACTTATTCAATTTGTCTACATAGTCTATGTGCTTCATTAATCTGTCATTAATTATCAAAGGACTTGGTAGCCCTTTATTCTGCAAAACAGTAAATTTCTCCATAAAAGAATTGATTTCCACCTGCATATCTTGACATCTCCTCTCTAAATTCTGCATCAAAGTTCTCTTAGTTAGCACCCTTTTGATTTCCAAAATAGTTTTTGTCCTGTCTGAGATGCCAAGTTCTTCTAGTTGTTCCTTATTTCTGTTATTCAAAAAATGTATAAGTCGGTTGGCTTCATCTGGTATTTGCCCTAACAAGGCTCTTGTCTTTTGAATTTCTCCCTGCGCTGCTCTAACTAGATCAATCTGTTCATAGATCACTTGGATGGATGACCAAACATCATTGATAGATTGAGTGATGTTAGCCCAAATGATTTTCTTGATCTTTACAATAGGCTTGTCAAAAGTGAGATCCTTTTCTAATGCTTTTACTTTATTTTCTAAAGCTTTGATCTCCCTTGTTTTTTCCACAACATTTATCTTTGAGATATTATAATCTGTTTCCATTTTAGCCAATTTTTCTTTTACCTGCTTTAATTCTGACACTTGTAGCCTCGTGTCTTCCATTGCTTTTATCAGCTCTTCTGTGCTCAAACTGGTGCTGCTACCTGGTGTTGTTCTTACTGCAACTATACCTGTGACCACCTCTGTTGTGGTTGCTGGGATGTTTGGAGCTAAAGCTGTCCCAAGTGTAGAGGGAACTACTGTTGAGACTATGGGAATTACCTTAGGAGGCTGAGAGGTCGACCCTCCCTGCTTTTCCTTTAGTGCATTTTCTAAAGCCTACTCTGTGTCATTCAATCTTTCATTAAGTTTCAGGAGTAGGTCCATCATTTCTTCTTTAGATTTCTGTTTTATAACCTCAGTAGTTTCTGGATGCCTTGAAGGAGGTAGCTTGAGCTATTTCCTTAGGGCAGCAATGTCTTCTTCTTTCTTCTTGATTAGTGCTTCTATGCCTTTAGAATCTTTGGAATAATGTCCCAATCCAATGATGATTTCTTCTAATGATTTGAATCTGTTATCCTTGGCCAGAGAAGAGGCTTTCTCTAAATGTGGTTGAGCAGTTGTATTGTCCAAGGAATTTTGTAGCTTGTGGGCCATCATTGCTTTATTAGCCAATGTGGAATAGACCATTTCCCCAGTTTGCTTGTGAAGTTCAATTTGGTCCATAGGATGAATATCTTTGGCTAAGACTTCCAACTTTATTCTGATGTAATCTGCTACTGACTGAGGTTGTTGCACCTTTGGCTTGAAGTAACTCATTATCATCTTTCCTTCTTTAATGTCATATGTTGACATCAATCTCTGTTGGTTTGTGGGGGCCATTTTCAAATACTGATTGTACATTTGAATCCTTACTGGGTCATTCTTGGCCTTTATTTCTGTGAATTTTTTCTTAATATCTGAGGCCAGTTTACTTTGTGGCCTGGTGGATGATACTTCTACACTGTGTTTTCTTTCTAGCTCCTGCCTTTGTGAGCTAGTGGATGTTCCTCTCAATGGGGGAGTTTGCTGGCTAGTTGCTCTTTCAACTCTTAGACTATTTGTAGTTTTTTCAATGATTTCCTCTTCTGAAAGAGGATTCAATCTTTGACTCTTTGCTACAGGCTGTCCTGTAGGTCCACTGGTAGGGGTAGTAGTTTCTCTATCCCTCTTTTTATTTCTTTCCTCATTTAAAGGAGTTTGCAATGCTGGAATTTCTGCTACTTTGGTTTGAGCTGGAGGAATTGGCACTTGACTCTGTACTTTGGACATTCTAGGTTGATCCGTCATTATAGGCTGTTCTGTGGTCTCTATTTCTTTGCCTTTAGATGTTCCTGTAGCTGGTATGTTGGCTTCCTGTGGATTCTGTTGAGAAGTTCCAGCAGAGGATGTACCAATTGTTGATTTTTGAGACCACTGGAATGATACCTGCCCAAAAGAATCCAAGTCAAGGGTTTTCTCAAGTTCTCTTATAACATTTTCCATATTGACCTGCTCACTAACCTCTTCAACTAGGGTTTTCTCTATCCATTCATCCAAGTTTGCAAACTGTTCAATGTATGGGATCCTATGATGAATATATGGGGATAACCTATTCTTGGTCCTTCTGTCACTTATAAAACTGTTGGGGTCATATGGTACCCATCTAAAACTCTTTCTTAATCTAAGGTGATCTTCTAAAATCTTTTCAACTTCTTTCCATTCATCGTTAGAGTTGATGACAAAAGGGCCTAGCTGGTTCTTTATTCTTAGTTGAGCTTTCTTCTTTGCACTACAAAAATGGATTAAATATGCATTTATGATCTGCTTGAAACAATCCAAAGTAAATAGTCTCATAGGAACATACTTGGGTAACTTGAAAGGGCAAAGTTCACACCCATACATCCTAATTTCTGTGTGATTTTTGTATGAGTACCAGTCACCTATCCTGTACTGCTTAGAGAGCTGGAGAATTTTCTTCATGTCGCCATTGATCCTAGGAGGGGAAACTCCTATCAATAGAGAGGTTGTTGGATGTACAAATAAGTCAATGAACTCATTATAAGTGTAAGGGGACTCAATGGTATTATGAAAGATTGAACTCCAAAAGATGACAGATCTAGGATTTCCTCTGGTGTCCAGCTTCTTGACAGGGAATGGAAAGTTATCTGACTGATAGTATAACATGAGGTGGTATATGAAAGAGGTATATTTGAAAACTCCTTCCCTTTCCAAATTCATGAATTGGTCATGGATTTTGTTGGCAATAAAGGAGGCATAATCATATCTGATAGCAGGAGGCTGTCCTGGAGTAAATATTGATAGTAACACTAGGGTGATATCATCAACAAATTCACTGGAGTTAAATCTCATAATCAGGGATATCATATCAACAAGAAGTCTTCCAGTTTCAGCGAAGAAAGTTTGCAGATAAGGAGGTGGACCCTTGGGCTGGTGCTTTGGTTGCATGAAGGTTTGAGTAATATAGCTCACTTCTAATTGGGACAACTGAGATGCTTTTTCAAGAAAATATGCCATGGAAATAGGGGTGAGGCGCTGACTGAAATGGAATTGTATCATTTCATTGATGGACTGAGCAGTTATGTGAAAAAGGACAGTTTGGAATGGGGACATAAAAACTCTCTAGTTGGGATCATAATTAGCATAGCATTAATGAATTATGTCTGGGAAAACATGGATTGAGGGGAGGCAATACATGGGAAGGTTAGATTCCCACAGTCCAAAAATGTCAGACTTATTCAAATAACTATCTCTGATTTGGTAGAAGATCTTGAGATGGTTACCATCAACAGATAAGTCTTTTATTTAAAAGTCTTTATTGGCCAGAGGTAGATAATCCAAGTCTTTGTGAGGAGTGTTCATGGGCGCGACATTCAGGGCTATAGGGGTTTCTATTTTTGGTTCTTGTGGATTCAAAAATTGAATTTAGACTTATTGTGAGAAAATGGACCAAACAGCAGGTTTGGGACTTTATATGGCAGCCATAGACTGTTCGAGAATCAAATTTGGCCCTCTTTGGTAGAATTTTTAGTAGAAAACTAAAATTACAGGGTTGTAGGGTAGACTAGATAAATACCTGTGTTAGGGAAGTAAATTGTACAATGGTAGGTATGATGACAGGTTGCGTAGCGCATTGATGTATTTTTCTAATCAAGTGGCAGTTGGGAAACTGGAACAGTTGACTCAAACATTTTTTTGCATGGGAGCACGGACGTAGCAAACTACAACAAAAATGACACTTTGTTCGTTTATTTAACAAAACTGAGGTTGGCGGGTTTTTCTTTGGATTTATCGGGTGAATGACGCAAGTGGGATGTGATGTTTTGTCGCTATGTGAAGGGTGGTAAGTGGTTTGTATCGCACCGCTTTTGAGGCTGGGTGGTTTTGGGCCGGGGGTGAGCGAGCATATAGACTGTGCGACGCATGGCAAAGGTACGGGCTGAAAACCGCCTGGTGATTGTGAGTTAAAGGGCGGTCACCAGGGGGGTGCGATATCATCATCAACCATTGGATGAAAAGGGAGTGATTGGACAGCGAATGAGCATTGGAGACAGCAGAACATTATTTGTGGCAGGCCCGATGTAATTAACAATGTTTTAATCATATCAGGGTCAATACAATTGGTCAGGGGTGGTTATTAATTAACCTAGAGGGTTAATTAATCCCATATAGCACGATGAGGAATTAAGGCTCTTAACGAATTACAGATTAACTCATTAATCCTCCACTAAAAGATGATTATGGCTGTATTCAACCAGGGATGGGATATATAAAATGTCGTGGATTTGTATAGTTAAATAATATAGGAATGGGTTAATGATTTTTCGGGATTTATATAATAGAAGTTAAAAGTTAATATGACATAAAATGAGAGTGAGCACTAAGTAAATGTTAGAAATTTACATTGACACGTAGGCTAAAGATGAAAAAGGGGTTTTTTAGGTGATGTTATATATTTTCCTAAGTAAATTAGGATTTTCACTTAGGAAATGAGTTTATGAAATCAAATGAATGGTTTATGAATTATTCTAAGTACTTAGGCTCCTAAATTATTAGGTTGAGGGTCTGGTCCCTCCAAAAGTCAGAGAAATGCTTTGAGCCCCTTTAATTTTCAAAGACCTTAATACTTTAGGGGAAATTAGTGAAATCTTTAGGGAAAAATGTGAATGGAAGTTAGTTAATTGACCTTTTCTTGCTTGAACTACATCAAGTATAATGTCTATCTTGCACTTGTGATAAAAGTAAAAGTTAACACATTTAAAGACATTATCCATCACAAGTAATTCTACAACACCATCTACCTACCCTACCTACTTTAGCATGACATTTTTTCTTCTTTATTTGGGTGCACTTAGACTGGCAAACCCTTATCAATCTTTTTTTCTTTACATAGCAAGCCTACCTAAATCTGCACTTATTACATCCAAAGGCTTAGATTAGACTGTTGAGCTCCTTTTTATTTACTCTACCTATCTAATTATCTGCCAAGATTACACTGTTTGGCCAGATATTTATTCTCTATTCTACAACATGAAATTGAAAAATGAATGTGGTAAGTTTAAACAGTTTGACTCTTCATCAATTGTGGCAAAAGTAACAAGATACACACAATTGTTTATTACAGAAAATGAAAAAGTAGTGGCATTTAGACTTGCACACTTTCCTGGTCTATTTTTGTTTGGGGTTCATTTCTTTCACTCTTTTTTTTCTTTTTTTTTGACCATTTTATTATTTTTACCCTTTGATTTTACTTTTAGGGTATACCCTCTTTACATTTTTTAAATTTTGGATTTTTTTGAAAATATGGAAAACTTTTGCAACAAGAAAAGGTATGAACATATTACACAGCTCATCAAGTCAATCATGAAATATGACACCTATTGGTATAGGAGCATAACATTGGCTCCACTTGGGGGTGGCTTTTCCTGGTGAAAAGTCAAGAACAACAGGTTAGATGGCCTTCTGAATGAGTTTGACAGTGCTCTGATATCTCCTTTTGCTAGTTGCTTTATTATATGTATGATAGTAACACTTGTGATGCTTAGGGCCTTCTCTTCGGGCTTCAACTTCAACAAGTTACTATCCAATCCAAACTGTGACTTTACTAAGGATATAATATGTACATGTTAGAATCAGAATACATTATCAAGTTGGATCAAAGTAATGTTTCAGCATCTGACCATTAACTGGCCCTGCTTCTGTTTCTGTACCATCCAAATTCTTTAGATAATAAGTATTATTCCATTGTAAGGCATGGATAATAAAAGGTCCTTTCCATAGGAAGTCAAACTTCCCATGTTTTCCCTTGTCCTCTCTCCTGGAATCCCACCTTAAAAATTTGTCTCCAAGGTAGAAATCTTCTGCCTTGGTTCTTTTATCAAATATTTTCTTAAGCTTCTCTTGTAACACTTGGGATCTTTGATACACTTATTCTCTGGTCTGCTGCAGATGGATGGTTTGGTTTATTCTCCTTTGAATGTCATTGGGTTCCACTTGAGCTTCCTGAAGTAATTTCATTACAAGAACTCCTAAAGATGAAGGAAATACGGCTTCCATTCCATAGACTAATTCATAAGGACTAGTCCCAATAGATTTCTTGGTAGTGAATCTGTCTACCCATAGTGCATTAGTAAGTTTCTTGTGCCAATTTTTCTTGTTCTCTTCCAATACTTTCTTAATAATATTAATTAGGCTTTTATTGGAAGATTCAGCTACACCATTACCTTGTGGGTAATAGGCTATGGAATGGCCTAAAGTGATATGGTATTTGTTACAGAAACTTATCATTCTCTTAGATTTAAAGGCAACATAAATGTCAGTTATGATCTTTTCAGGATAGCCAAATCTAGACAATATGTTGGTTTCTAAGAATCCTATAATAACTGTGTCATTAGCTTGTCTAGAGGGAATGGCTTCTATCCATTTGGTAAAATAGTCTGTGGTAGTTAGGATCCATTTATGTTGGCCAGAAGAGGGAGGATGGATTTCTCCAATGAAATCCAAACCCCATTGTTGGAAGGGTTTTTCTGTGGAAATTGGTTTTAGGGGTAAAGGAAATAGTTTTCTCTTGCCCTAAAAAATTTGACATTTATGGCAAGCAGTGACAAATTTCTTTACATCAGCGAACAAGTTTGGCCAATAAAATCCAGCCCTTAGGATTTTGTCTGCAATTGATTTTCAGTAAAGGTGTCCACCACAGTCTCCTGCATGAAATTCTTTGAGAACCTTGTCAGCTTCTTCCTTTAATAAAAAATTCAATAGAATACCTTCATGATTTTTCCAAAAAAGAACATTATCTAAAATACAAAATTTTAAAGCTTTCATCTTTAAAAACCTTTTCTTTGTTCTAAATAACCCTGGAGGATCCTGTAGGTTTAATAGTACATAAATTATATCAGCATACCAATGTGAATCTAGGAAGGCCTGGCTGATTTGTGGAGTCGCCATCTCTTGTTCATTATCCAGTTCATTAATATCCAGGGCTTGACAATTTGTTTCAGTCATGAGTTTAGCCAATCCCTGTCCTTTTATAAGCTTTGCAGGTTTTATTTCAATATCATACTCAAATATAGTAGCTATCCATTTACCTCTTTTGCCCTCAATTCCATCTTGAGTCAAGATGTATTTGACAACAACATTTGTTACATAGGCTATTACATGGGAGTACAATATGTAGACTCTAAAGTTTTCAATAGCTTTTACAAGTGAATAAGCTTGTTTTTCCATGATTTTGTATTTTAATGCTGCATCCCTAAGTGCTTTACTAAAAAAGGCTATGGGTTTCTCACATCCTTGATCATCCTTTTGTAGTAAAACAGCTGCTATGGTGTGTTCTGATGCAAATGAAAATATTATGAAGTCTTTATCAAACTTTGGACTTGTAAGGATTGGTGTTCTAGTTAAAGCCATTTTAATTTCTTCAAATGCTTGTTTGGCTTCTACTGTCCATTCAATCTTTGAATCCTTTTCCAACATATTATTAAGCAATCTAATCAATTCAGCTAAATTAGATATAAATCTTCTCAAAAAGTTAATCTTTCCTAGGAAAGCTTGAAGTTCTTTGACATTTCTGGGGTGGGGTATTTGTAAAATAGCTTCTATTCTAGCAGGATCCATTCTGATGCCATCTTTGGAAATGATATGGCCCAAGAGTTTGCATTCCTCTAGACCAAACAAGGAATTTTTAGGATTTAAAGAAATACCATGTTTTCTACATTTAAGGAATACTTGTTTCAGATGATCCAAATGTTGCTGATCTGATTTAGAAAAAACAGTCAAGTCATCTAGATATATAACTAGAAAATCATGAATTTCTTTTGCAAATGCTATGTCCATTGCTCTTTTAAAGGTTTCCCCTGCATTCTTAAAGCTCAAATGGCATTTTAACATACTTGAATTTTCCCCATGGTATTGTAAAGTAGTTTTCTCCTGGTCATCAGGATAAACCAGAATCTGGTTATAGCCTGAGAACCCATCCAAAAGTGAAATCCTAGAATCACCTACTACCCTTTGTAAAATATGATCCATCTTTGGTAAAGGGTAATTGTCCTTCAAAGAAACTTTATTTACATTTCTTAAATAAACACATAATCTGATTTCTCCAGTCTTTTTCCTAGTAGGTACTAAATTAGATACCCACTCTGAAAATCTGATAGGAGCAATTATCCCTACTTCATACATTCATTTGATTTCTTTCTCAATTAAGGGAAGCAATATAAGGTTAATTCTTCTGAGCTTTTGTTTGAATGGTTTTTGGTTTTCTTTCAGAGGAATTGTATGTTGAATTATGGAGGTGTCATAAGATTTTAGATCTTCATAGCTCCAAGTAAAAACATCTTGAAATTCTTCAATCAGTTCAACATATTTGAGTTTTTTGTCATGGGGAAAAGTTTTGGATAATTTTACCATTTTCAGATTTTCTTCAGTTCCCAAGTTATAATCTTCAATGTCTGCTTTTAAGGGTTCCATCTTGGGTTTCTTTGGAATATCATTGAAATCAAAAAGATCTTCCAAAGGAGTTAATCCTTTAGGCAAATGATTGTCTTTCAAATTGATAACTTCAAATTCTCCTTCAATAATTTCATCAATATCCATTTCTTTAAGGTCTTGCATTTCTTTGTTGGTAAATTTTGTTGGGTGAAGCATTTGAGTTGCACTTTCAGCTGAAATGTCTGCCTCTATCTGATTTGTTTGATCAATCTCACTAACTATATCTACATCTATATTAGAGCTAGAAAATTCTTCCTCTAAAGTTAAAAAATGGTTGGTCTGCTTATCGCTGTCATACACTTGCCAGTTCTTTAAATTGTCAGGTATAGCTGGTCTGTGTCTGATCTCAGTTGTGAACCGATGATTGGGCTCAAATGGTAATTTACAGGTGTTGGCAAACATTGCCAGGCTATGAGCTTGCAAGTTATGTTTTCTTGGGATTTTGGCAAGCTGAGTTTCCAAAAATGTATTGAGAATCTCTATCATTGTTCCTCTGTAATATCTCAATCTGGGATCATTTGTTAGAAACTTCCCTTTGATCTATTGAATGATTAAATAAGAATCTCCTTGGACAGATACCCTGATTGCTCCTAATTTTTTAACCAGTTTAAGACCTAGCAACAGAGCTTCATATTCTGCCATATTATTGGTGCATTTAAAGTTTAATCTGTAGGCATGGCCTTCAGCATGATCATTTTCAAGATTGTGCACCCAAACTCTTGTTCCTGCTCCTAATTTGTTAACAGAACCATCAAATTCTAAGTACCAAAGAATTTCATGTTCATAATTGGTGTCAGGAGTCTCGAGAATCTATTTAATAGGGAGACCTGGTTCTTTAGTTTCTTCTGATTTTTCTTGGATGTCTGATGTTCCATTTTTCTCGGAAATTTCTTGGATTTGAACACTAGAATTTTCATTCGTAGTTTCTTTTGGTTCTGCTGCTAAAACTTCTACTTCGGTTTAGGGATCACTTTCATCATTTTAAAGAATAAAAGAATCCATATCAGAGTGTAATGAGTAGATAGGGAAATTTTGGGGTTTGTCCTTACTACTTACCACATATTTCATTAAAGTTTCCCTGTATAGTTTCTTAGGTTGAGCAAACACTGAAATAGTAGCATAAGACATGTCCAATTGTAGAGATCCTTGGAGCTTTGCACCCCAAGACCTAGACAACAACATGCCATACTTTGGTGGAATATCAGCTACTACTATGTCCATTAAGATGGTTTTCACAGGGTATTGAACAAGTGATACACATAAATCTTTGATTAATCCTCGACATCTGACCTAACTTGAATCAAAATAAAAAAGGTCTTTGTAGGGCCTGGTGATGTCTAAGTCTAGTTTCTCCATTACAGATTTAGGCATTAAGTTATGAGAAGCACCAAAATCAAACATGGCATTATGAAGTATTTTATCATGTATATTCAAACTTACATAGAAAGGAGGGACTCCTCCATCTACTATTTTTCCATTTACTTCAGGGCCAAAAATCAATTCAGGCTGATCATCAAAAACATTTACTGAGTCTTTGTTCAAAGAGATTTGGAGTGACCTATTGATTTGGATTTTGTAGACATCATGTTTAGCTAATTCTGACAATGGAACAACTATTTTTAATTTTCCTACTTTAGCCTCAAGGATAAAAGGTTTTTTAATCTGAGTTCTGGTATTTCGGACAGTTGGATTCTCTTTTTCTTCTGTATTTTCCGTGTTTCTCTCCTTTTCAGGAGTGGGGTTATGAGCTGAAGTTGTTTCCAAATCAAATTTTGGAGGTTCTTGTATGTTTCCTGTTGGAGAGGTAAATGCCCTCTACGGATAGAGGCGATCCCTACTAGCCCAAAGGGGGTCTAGCAAAAATCAAACAATGCTACTCTGCAGGTTCCTAGTTGTATTTAACAAGTGGGTAAAGGAAACCTACTTGGATTCCAACGCTATGTTTGACGAAGAGATGGTCCTCTCGCTCCTTCGCTCCAGCCGATCACAGTCCTCCACTATCCTCGCGGATGGACACCTGCCCAAGCAAAGAGAGAACAAACACAAGCGTAAAATCTACTAAAAACAACTATGTATCAGTCAGGAAAGATACAATTCACATTAATCATTCATAAGAAAAATGGAAATGGAACCATAACAGTAGTCATCTATCTTTATTAATCAGAAAATAGAGCAAGGTACAACCGAAGTCCTGACGCTGAGTCCTTCTCTAGAGGGTCCAGCCAACATGTCTTTCAAGCATTCACCTTTGAAGTGGATCTCCCAAGTCAAAGAGGTCTCTCTCTCACATACAAGGCAACAAACTTATGACCTTCCTCAAGCTCAAAAGCAATCCTCACACCACACACCAAATGCCTACAATGAACAGCACTAATGCACTAAGAATTCCTCAAACAAAGTCTATATGTTCCAAACTAGCTGCTCATGGGCCATGGAGGAGGCTTATAAAGGAGAAGGAGTCTCCATGAATAGGTAAAGGATGAGCTTTCCCCCATGAGAAGTGGATGATCAGTCGAACAGACATGCCAGAGAAAGGATGGCGACCTCAACAATGCTAATAGCCAAGTCTGGAGTCATCTGGAAGGCTGGCTGTTAGAACAAACTCGCCTAAACAGGATCAGCGCGGGTGCAAAACTGGGCTGGCGCGTTGGCATCACAAATCAACTATAGAAGAGGCCTGGTCAGCGTGTAGTGATACAAGCGGAGGGCACGCTGTCCGTGAAATTAGACCAGCGCGGAAAACACGTGTGCTTCCGCGCTGGCAGCGCAGCAGTTACATTATCCTCCGCCAGTCAGCGCGGTTATTTTAGAAACAGACGCGATGACCCAATAAACTTTAGGCAAAGAGGGTTTTTAGCCATTCCAGAGAGCATAAGCATGGTGAATGTGATTTTATGGCACAGTAGGGAGAATGATAGGGTGACAGTGACATTTTACTATGTAACAGATGCCCCCTAAAGCATGAAGCCCGAGAGAGTGGGAGGGGTGAAATGCTTTACAAGACTGCTGGACCAGCACACCACCAGGAAGAACCTGCAGGCAGATACAACTGATATTTCAATTACATGTAGTCTAGGCATGGGCGCAGCCATCCAAAAGACATATGAAGAAGGTCTGTGGTATGGACACAGCCACCCAGCTGAAGAGACCATAATGATAAGAGGTATGGTCGCAGCCATCCTTAAGAGACTCAGGCATGGTCGCAGCCATCCATCAATGAGTCATGTAATGATGTCCCACAAAATCGCAACCTGGCTCACAATGAACTAGAACCAGGGTCTTGCGCTCCATCCAAACCCGAACAAAGTACAAGTTCAAACATGTGAATACAGGAGTCGAAGTCGAACATGCTTGAACATCGTCTGATTACCAGCCAATGATGAGAGATGTTAACAGACGCGAGAGGGGCTACCAATGATGACGATGGTCCTCAAGGTACTATAGGTACAATACACGGTATGTGAATGAATGAGCCGGTGTCGAACACCCGCAGAGTCATCCGATCGGAGGCCAATGATGAAAACCTCTCGTCGAACACGAAGAACCTGCCATTGAGGCATGCAGGCTCCAAGGTACCTGAAGGGAGTCTCTAGGTCACTCCTGGATAATGAGCTGAAGTCGACAGGAAGTGATATTTATCGAAGGTGGGCCATAGTGTTTCCCACATCATCGACGCGAGACGGGCAGAGACAAGTTTGTTTTGCGTGAAATATCAGAGGGAGGTTATACTCGCAGAGGTCAACTTCTCTTGAACATATCGGCGGCACAACGATGGATTTGGCAGTATTTGGGGGTCAAACGATCAGAGGTCGTAACGGAAGGACAATGAGCAGATGAGTGGCCAAATAAATTTTAAGACATAGGAACAAAACTTGACCTTTTCATGTTTCAAGAGTCGAGAAAAGGACGAAAAGATGACTCTATCGCCTTCGAATGTTTAACGAGCACGAAGTGGCAAGACGCTCACTGGCACCTTTTCTGTTAGACAATCTTAAAAGGATCAAAAGCTGACTACTCTGGAAGTTCTAGGCAAAAGGTTTACCAAGCAACCCATAAAACTGCTTATACACCTTGGAAATCATATGAGAACCAAGGACTTGCCGTACTGCAGTCAATCTTCCCGAATGCTGTGTTCGGTGCATTACGGTTTACAAGGCGGCAGACTCAGCTTCCTATGGATAAAGGATGCAAGCCTAATGGAGTCTTCCCATATATACGTGACGGTACGTGGGAGACCAATCCGTACTAGCACTTATCGTTTCACCGTGGAGGAATCACCCAACCACTCAATGTTAAGCTACTAGGTTTAAAGACGCCGGAACACGTCTCTAGCCTAGACCTCTAGATATTCACGTTAAGTTCAAATGCGTTTTTAGATAAATTTGGTTTATTTACGGTTGATCTTGAATTAAGTTTTGATTTTAGGTCCTACCGTATGATCTCTCAAAAATACTTATATGCAAACTACATGCCAAAGAACATCATTTCGTTCGATGAATTCTAACTATGAGAAGGTTAGGAATTTTTCAATCAAACAAAAAGAATTCAAGCAACCAAACAACCTAATGCAACTAATGGTAAGGAAAGGAAACTTTTCTTTTGAAAACACAAATCAACGAAATGTTCTTTTCCTTTTAACAATTAAATGCAAAATATACTAGTTTGATTCTTTTTCAATGGCACAAAATGCTTAAAATGATTTTGAGAGACAGCTACACCAAGCAAAAGAAATGAAATCACTCAATGCAAACACAAGAAAGTGCCCAAGACACTAAAAGCCAGTTTTCCAAATCAAAGGAAAACAAAGGCTTATGAGCTATGTGATCTAAGCTCAACAAGACAAAAAGGAATTCAAACAAGGAGGAAGCAAATCGCTTGGAACACAACCAAAACACTTTCAACACTCACTGAGCGAATGTGAAAAGCAAATCTAAAGTCGGTTGGTCAAACAAGAAAACAAGATCCCACGGAAGGCTTGACACACACACGGCCACTAGATGCCCTAGGGCTTGAGTGTGAAATCAATAGAGAAAAGCAAACACCCGGAGGATGGGAGTTCAAAACCAGTCAAACAATGATCCAACACACTCCAGCAACTGTAAAAGTTAAGGCAAAATGAAAACCAAGCAACGAAAGCAAAAAGGAAGGCTTTGCAAAACTGAAAACAAGTAATAAATGAACCCTTGCGGAACAAGAATTTGCAAGCAAGCGTGTCACAGCTCAGACAAAATAAAACAAGTCATAAACCAAGTGGAAAGAGCAGGGGACAGTCAAACCAACAGGTTCAGGAGGCAAATTGGACAAAAATTAATTCTACAGGATCAGCGCGGGTGACCCTCAGCAACAAAGCGATGACAAGACAACGCGCATAGCAACTTTGCGCTGTCAGCGCGGAAGGACACGGATTAAGGGCGTTGGCTCGAAAACAAGGTCAGCGTGACTGTTTTGATTTAAACCGCGCTGAGGCTAAAAAACAGGTAAAATCAAACCAAAAGCTCCCAGACCAAGGTAAAAGTTTTTAAAACAATTAAAGCATTTCCCAGAATGAACCAGGAAATTGAAAAACAGAGAACTAATCCCCA
>APFE030701266.1:1776-16206 GCA_000404065.3 Pinus taeda | reverse complement strand
CTCCTGAATCAAGCAGCCAATCATTTTTCCAGGAAGCAAGTGAAGTATTAAACAAATCTTCATTTACTCCAATGTTACATTGTGCCTCAACATAGTGAGCGGATTCAGGTGCTTTACCTTTGTCTATATCATCAGTTTTACCTCTCTGTTGGTTTCTTCTCTGCTCAATTTTGTCCCATGGTAGCTTGCATGTAGAGGCATCATGTGATCAGCGAATACAATGTAAATCTGTCTTTTCTCCTTGAGAATGTCTGCCCCCCCTGCCTATTAAATATCTTCCTCTTCCTCTTCGTCCACCTCTTCCTCTTGTAGAATCTTGAGCAGGATACTTTTCTTTATGAGCAAGGCACGCAGTCTCTTCAGAAGATTCATGGGTTGTCTTCTTTCCAAAGGCTTTTTCTCTTTCAGCAAACTTTTTCACAAGAAAGTCAAAGGTTATATCTTTGAGATTTCCATTTGCTTGCAAAGACACAAGATAATTGGAGTATGTAGGATAAAGTGCCTTGAGAAAAGCAATAAGAGAGATATCCATCTCAACTTTAGTGGATTTGATATCATGCATTATAGACTTTATTTCAGATGCAAGAGCAAGAGGATCATTATTTTGCAGTTCAAGAGTGAAGAGTTTAATCATAAGTTGGACGACTTCAAGTGCAGAATGTGAGTCATATAGTTCTTTCAGCTTTGTAAAGCTTCAAAGGCAGTTGAATATGATGAAATGTGGTGACTCACCTCCTTATTTACAGATGCTGCGATTAATACATACGCTTTGTTGTTCTTGTTTTCCCAAAGGCGAGCTCTGTGTCTGAGGTAGGCTTTTCTGGGTCACTGTCTCCTTCTCCGACACACACTCCTTTCCACAACTCATTGAAGATGAGGGTGTGTTGTATCATCCGGGACCAATCAGGATAGTTCTCCTTGCCAGTGAGAACTATTCCTACGATAGAAATGATTGAATGCATTCTGTAAAAAATTACTTCTGCTGATAGAAAAAAATACTTTTGTTGATAGACTAATACTTCTGATGGCAAAAAAAAATTGCTCTTATGAAGAAAAAAAAAACTTCTGCTGCTAGAAAGGAAGGCAAAAAGGAGGAACACCCAACGAATATAAAGTCATAGTTTAACACCAAAAACTATCCTCAATATATGAGTAACTCCATACAATACAGCGTTATTATAACTCCATTCAATACAATGTTAATATAACTCCATTCAATACAGCGTTAATATATGAATCTCCAGGCGTTCTCCATTATTGTGTGGGAGTTTGTATCAGCAAATTCGAGCTACTGGTGCAGTAAACTCTCATTCCTCTACTCAACCAATCAGATGTTTACAGTTGTGGTTTGAAAAAGGTACGAATGGCAAGGGTTTATGGTTTGTAACGCGAACGATAGACCGAAAACAATTGAGTCAAATAATATAGGTAGAAGAGGGGTTAAAGTTTTCTTTTTCAAACTTCAAAAGATTTTAGGAACCACGTCAGAGATTCCTGTGACTCCAGGATGGTTTTGGCATCTCGTGGAAATGCGAGGAATCTGTTATGCGTGGGCTTGCCCAGCGTCCGGCTATTTACTGTTCATATGGTTGAAAGAAAGGAAGGTAAGGGTAACTCCATTCAACGCAGTTAATACATTCAACTCAACACTTAAAACAACGTTAATACATTCCAGAGACAGCTCTTTTAATGTCAGTATCTCCATACAAATAGTGCCATACACCATACCAGCGTCATAAACAGCGTTAACACATCATTTATCCAGCGTTATACAACGTTATACGATACGCAGTTACTCCAGGTGTTCTCCAGTTTCAACGCAGTTTCAAGCAACGTTATACATCATTTATGCAGCATTCAATACAGCACTTCAACAGCGTTAATACATTCAACAATTCAAACGCTTTGATACCTGATACCATTCATGCAGCCTCAATTTGGAATCTGAAACGTTCATATCCGGGCGGCCTCATCAAACGTTCAGGCGTTCACCATGCTTCCGCTGCGCCACTTTGATACCATGTCAGAGGTTAACCAACGGATGCTATTGACAGATGCGTTATGGCAGAGTATGAGACAGAGGATTTACAAGGCATGCTTAAAAAAGGAACCTGGGACCTATGCTCTGATACCATGTCAGGCCAGGAGTAACTCCAGAAAAACTGATACATTTATTTCATTAGGTAGTTATTGTTATATACATGAATGTGACTGATCAGTTCATCTTCTTGATGACTGTTCACATTCCAGAAGATTAGGTGTCAACAAGCTTTAGAAGTTCCAGGTCACGGAGCATCAGGCAAGAGATCATAGAACATGTCAGATTGGGAATAAACCAAATCGAGATACTAGGCACACGCGATAGCTTGCTCTTATGTAAGACATGCCCCCATAGCAATATCTTGGGCTATTGGACCGACAAAAGAGGTAGTAAACTAGTCAGTCAGAAGCTAATCAGGGATCCAGAACTTAATCAAATGGCGCCGCCTTCTCCATTCATGAATATGATCGGAGATGTGAGTAGTTGTGTCCTGTTTCAGAGAAGTAAGGAGATGTGTTCCCGTTTCATAATGAATCGATAACTAAAAATGGGTAAGAAATGCCATTGCAAGCGAATTCAAGTCTTAGAAAGTTCCACGAGGGAGTTCAATATACCATTCCACAACTAAACCAGTGAGAGTCCTTTGAAAAAGACGGAGGCGGATAGAATCATCAAGCCATGAGTTAGATAAGTACCAGAGGTGATAATTCATGACATGCGCTTAGGGGTCCTCTCCAAATTTACCATCAAATTTAGGATAATCACCAGGAATTTTGGTCGGAACCAGTGGCCAATAGGGATTATGAAGGATAGGGTCGTTTGTCAGCTTTAACACATCGGGCAGTTCCAAAGTTGCAAGAAAAGGTAATTGAGGGTTAAAGGACATCATCGGCCTCTGATAAGGGCCAGCATTAGGGTTCCAACCAGACCCTTATTGCCCCTGTGGATTTTGTCCATAAGGATTATAGTTAGGTGGGTTAATGCCATAACCTGGTTATTGTCCCAGATTTTAACCACCAGCAAACCATTGGTTACCAGCTTGACCAATAGGGGCAGCATAGGGCTATTGAAAATATTGATAAGGATTAACTTGTGGTTGCTGATAATTTTGATACAGAGCATCCTAAGGTTTCCCTTGGGGTTGCTGAGGTATTTGGAGACTGTATTGCGACTGAGATCCAAGCTGTGCCTAAGGCCCAAGTTGCATTTCATAAACAAGTTGGGCTTGAAATACAACTTGAGTTTGGAGACCAGGTTGAGCTTGGAGTCCAACCTGAGTCTGGAAACTAGGTGGGGCTTGAGAACCAGCTAACATCTGAACACCCAGTTAAATGAGAGGTGGATTGGTTTGACCGAACTGATGTCCTTGTTGAAACTGGGGCCGACCCAACTGGAAGGTTGGCCTTATTGGTACTGAGGTTGACCTATTTGTCCAGAAGGTTGAGCTTGTTGGCTAATAGGTTGACCTTGTTGAAAGTGAGGCTGACCCATTTGACTAGAGGGTTGACCTAGCTGGACAGTAGGTTGGCCTTGCTAGAACTGAGGCTATCCTACTTGACCAGAGGGTTGACCTTATTGGGCAACGGGTTGGTTTGGTTGAAACAAAGGCTGACCTGGCTGCCCAGAAGGCTGACCTTGCTGGGCAACAGGTTGGTCTGGATGGAATTGAGGCTAACCTGGTTGACCAGAAGGTTTCCCTAAATAAACAAAAGAGGCACATGTGGAGGCCAAAGGTTGTCCCTGAAAGGCTTGTCCTTGTAGGCCTGAGGGTTTCCCTTGAAACGGTTGCCCTAGCAAACCGGAAGGCTATCCTTGTAAAGGTTAGCTTTCTGGGTCATGATAAGTGGTATGATTCTAGGCAATCGACAGCGGAATGGAAATTTCAACTGTGGGCTCTGGAGGGAGGGACCCAGTGTGATAAATATGAGCCCCTCAAGGATCATAATAGTGCAACAGGCTATGCAGATAGGAAGGCGGTTTGGAGCCTAGAGGGTTATGATTTGTGTTTTGAAGAGCAAACATGTATTGCTCATATGACCATCCTGCTGGAATGGAACCGGAAGAAAGTGGTATATTATCCGTAGGGTGAATGACTCCAGATGCCAAGGATGAAGGACCATTGTTAGCGGGTCCAAAAGAGGGCCCGGTAATAGTAGTAACCACCGAGAATGTAGTAACTGCACTAATAGAAGGAGCTATAGAAGCCACACAAACAATGGGCAGTGACAGAATAGACGTGACTGATGTGACCTAAGTTTGAAGTGAGGAGGTCAAAGCCATGAAAGGCCCTAAAGTCATGGTTGCAGTACGAGACCATATAGAGCTCCGATTTAGAGATGTGGAACCAATGATGTCAGACAAGGCATGATAGCACAATGGTAATGACACACCAAGAGTAGTGTGAAAAGGGAAACCTTCCAGGGGAAAATTAAGTTCTCCGCTTGACACAAATTTCTCTCCGCCGCTAACGGGACTCGTCTCATCCATGTCAGAAGAAGACATTGCAATCGAAACACCCAGAGGAGTAGACGAGAGGTCTTTGTCTAAATACTCCCAGAGAGGAGTCCAATCAATATCAAAAGGCTCTTCTCCCGGAGCTCGAGAGTCAAGAGGCTGAACACTTGGAACAATAGGAAGGGTACCACCTATAGTCGATACCTCAAAAGAAACAGGAGATGCAGGGTCTCCATCGCTTGGTAAAGAGGATGGAATCGGTGAGTCCACCGGGATGGCTTATCTCAAAAGTTCTAGGAGATATAAGCAATAAGGTTGAAAAAAACCTGTTAAGATGTGATCACAATGCAACGAAAATTAATAGGTAAAATGTTATCATGACAAATAAATTTTATGACGCTGGAACGAAACTTTGCCTTTTCATGTTTAAAGAGTCAATAAAAGGGGCTAAAGATGATTCTAGTCACCTTCGAAGTTTAATGAGCTTGAAAGGACAAGTGCTCAGATGATCCTTCAACTTTTATAGAGTCGAAAAGGAACAAAACTGACTGCTCTAGAATTCTAGGCAAGAGGTTTACTAGACAAATCGTAAAACTGCATATACACCTTGGTAATAAAATGAAGAGAAATGACTAAGGACTCCCCATATGGCAGTCAATCTTCCCGAATGTTGTGTTCGGTGCGTTACGACTCGTAAGGTTGCAGACTCGGCTTCCTATGGATAATAGGATGATAACCTAGTGGGGTCTCCCAATATTTACTCGACGGTACGGGGAGCACAAATCCGTACTAGCATTTATTGTATCACAAAAGGAGGAATCACCCAACCTTAGTGAGAACAACAGAAACTAGGTTTAACAATGCCGAAACACGTCTCTAGCCTAGACCTCTAAATATGTGAGCGTTAGGTTCCAATGCATTTTTAAGTTCATTCAATAAATTTTAATAATTAATCTTGAATTAAGTCTTGATTTCAAGGCCTTATCGAATGTATCTTTAACAATCCTATAATGCAACTAGATGAGCAAAAAACCATTCCTTTTGATGAACGACTACCTAAATGAGGGTAAGGAGTTCATTTCCAAGGGAACGAAGACGATAACAAGCAAATGCAAGAACAACAGTGCAGGCAATCAATAGGAAACATAATGCATTGATTTCTGCTTATCTCGCAACTACTATGACGAAAAATGAAAGATTTGGATTTCGCTTTTCAATTCCTAATCATAAAGAATCTACTAATGCAAACATATGTTCATCTTCGTATATTATATGAGTGCAATTGTTTTTTATTTTTGGAATAAATAACAAACAAGCTGATGCACAACTTGACTGATCAAAAGGCAAATGTAAGCTATGCTTCAATAGTGAATGGAAATCAAATCAACACAACAAGCTAGTTTGATGACCAATTACTACGGATCAACCAAGAAGATGGGAAAAACAACATCTTCAAACAAATCAACAAGATTGTTGTGGATGCAGCTCAAAATCTTGGAAGGACAAGCAACCCAAAACAAGTGAATTCTTGACGAAACCCTAAAAGACTTAGGTCACACAACCCAAAAAACCAAAACTCATACAAACGAAACCAAGAAGGATATGCCTTAGCAAACACAGTCAAAACAAGCTTAATAAGATGTAAGAGACAGCATAGGAAAAGCTACACTGGCCTATTTAGGAGGCAGGGTTGTAAAACACAACCTTACAGGAATCGTCGCAGGGGTAAGACTGACAACATGAGATGATCGCCAAATCTTCGCACGCACTACACTAGCAACTGAGAAATGTAGCCGCAAAGGTACACATGTTCTTGGCGAGGGTCCGATTTCAAGAATCGTCGTAGTTGTGTGATGGGATATCCGTGACGTACATCTTGGGTAAAGAGGACAAGAGCGATTCGTCGCAGTTGTTAATAGCTAAACAACGACAGCCTTAATTAAGAGGCAAAACAAGGCAAAGACAGTTGAAAGACACCAGGATTATCACTCAGACAATGAGGTGGACTACCAGATCTACTCAAGTGATCCAAAACACTGATGGCTCAGTCGCAAAACAAAGAGACACTATGTAATTCAATTGAAAACGAACAAGAGACAACAAACAAAAGATCCCCAGTGGAGTCGCCAACTTGTGATGTAGGTATGTTCCCTTTGCGGACAGAGACAACCCCTCTAGCCCTAGAGTGGGTCTAGTCACAGCAAGATAAAGGCAATAGCTAATTCTTTAAATAGTTATCATTGAAGAGGCCTACCTTATACTGGTGTTTGATGAAGTCTTCATCACGTCTCTTCAGCTATGGCTATCTTCTCCTTGATGAATGATTCACCTGAAACAACACATGAAAATGACAAAACACATAATAGAGAACAACAACGAACTATCTACTTATAGATTCAAGGAACCATAAGTTATCAACATACATTTCATGCATGATATAGGAAATAACCATTGACTATATTAATGTAAACAACATTAAAGATTACAACCACGCCTTGACGTCGCAAGCTTCCTTGAAGGGTCTGATTAGTATGTCTCCATAAGCATTCACTCTCAAAGGTTTCCCAGAAAGACTGATGACTCTCTCTCTCACCCAAAAGCACAAGTACGAAACTAAGGCAATCACAACAAGGATTCCTTCTTACAAAACCATTTTACACTCTCAATCCACAACATGAAAGGCAATCCAAACTGTAAGCTATTAATCCAACAAGCTAAGAACTAGCACACCAAAAACTCAACTAGCACTAGTTGATCATAGTCATGGAGGATGCTTTTATAAGAGGAGGAGCATCCATAAATGAAGGGAGAGGAAGCTTATCTTCAAGGGAGGTTACTCAAAATGCGGAACCACCATCTCAAATGAGGAGACGCGAACTTCTTTGAGCCAACAACCAGCTCTAGAACCACCCAGAAGTATTATGTTTGAACTAATTCGCCATATCTGTGTCATCGCAAGTTAAACACTGAGACTCAGAGACGACATCGTGAGGCGTTAGTGCATTCAGGGCTATCGTCACAGGTAAGATATTGATGACCTATGATGATCCCTAAAATCTAACCATCGCTGAGAACATATGTACTCTTGCGACGGTGTCGCGAGGTTCTTGTTCACTCTGGGTCATCGTCACAAGCAGGATACTGATGTCCTGCGACGATCTTGAAACATAAGAAAAAAGGGTCAACTTCATGATTACTGAGCATGGTTAATCTTCTTGATTGATATGGAATATGTGGACACATATTTTGATGTATGACATAGAGCAGATGCCATTCAGGGACCGACTCTACCGGGGATCAGGGGATGTGGGGTGGGTGACAAAATACTGTGTAACACCTATGAGGAGGTAACTCTAGAATTTCTGCTAGAAACACATCATGATATTGCTACAATATAGGGTACCTCGTGAATATTTTTGCATACTCGGCTTCTTTACCCTTGTCACTAGATATATGCACTTCAATCATCACACAATCTTTTCTGCAACTACGCTTAGCGTGCATAGTGGTAACCATCCTCACTGATGTAGGCTTCTTCTTTCCTTGTGAAATTCCCTTTTCCCCATTATCATCCAAGCACTCAATGGCCTTGTCAAATCAATCCACTTGGCCCTATGAAGGTACAACCAATCCATACCCAAAATCAGGTTATATGATCCCAATGGCAGTTTATTCAAATGTGTTGCTATACGGATACCATTTAACTCAAATGCACAAACTTTTACCCAATGGAAAACTCTCTTCTTTGTACCTATAGCCAACTGTACCAACCAATATTGTGCATGCACTTCTTTTCTCAAACCACACTTATCCACCAAGTCAGGATTAATATAACTATAATTAGATCCAAGATCAATCAAAATAGAAACAACTTGATCTCAAAGCACACTGTTTGTCTCAATGATAGATGCCTGATGATCCGCTTGCCTATTGTCCACCGCTACATAAATACAAGGAATGTTATGACCAACATCCCCAACTATATGTGCCTCTTGAGCTTTATAGATATGGGGTCTACCAACTTGATGCTGCGAACAATCCCTCTTACTATGATCCTTATCACATATCCAACACTGCAATGGTGCTCTACCATCACCTCTAGTCTACTGCTCTCCATGTCCCTTCTCAAATGTATTGAATTTCTTGTAACAGACCAAATATTCTTTCTCACCTAGATCTTGAGTTCTTCCCTGCTTTGGTGGCCATTTCCGTTTAACTTTCTCATTTCCTCTCAAGTCAAGCTTAGGCTCAAATTTGCACTTCGAAAACTCATAACAATGTTTATGCTTTCAAATAGCCTCCTCAAACGATCTAGGCTCATTGAACTCAATCCGGTCTTTGTATGTTACTGGAAGTCCACTGATGAATCTCTAAACCTTGGCATTCTCCTCCTTCAGGTAAGGCACATATCTCAACAACTCCAAGAACCTGCTAGTATACTCATCATTTGTCATGGAAACCATCTGCAACTCATAAAACTCCTTTGATCTATCATCATAGTACCTTTCCGAAAAATAAGTCTTCTTGAAGAGCCTCTCAAACTCATTCCAAGTCAAGTCATCCTCCTGAATACCTTTAACATACTTCATATCCTCCCACCAAATATTTGCTTTCCCTTTAGGACTGAAAGTGGCTATCTTTGCTTTCATGTTATCTGTATAGCTACGCAATCTTAAGAATTTCTTCAATCCAAGCAACCATGCCTCAACATCTTCTGGCTTCTTCATCACTCTGTCGAATGTAGGCAGCTTGATTTTATTAAACCCCTTAGACAAGTACTCACCTTTCCTGTAAGGATGATGATGGTGATGACTACGGTAATTTATCCTAGAAGAGGAACCAAAATGATGCCCATACATACCAGTCCTCCTCTCAGGTGTGTCCAATGATCTGCCACCTCTAATTGTGTCATCTCTATCCAACTTGTGTCAAGACCGAGACCTACTACCATAGGCTCCTTTGGCTTTTTCTTCCTTCTTCTGATTGATCCTCATCGGTCCCTGTTTCTGCAACTCTGACAAGCTCTAAAGGATAGCCATTAACCTATATCTACTTTTCTTGAGCCCTTGCAAGTTTTTCATGAGCCTCAACCAACCTTTCATTATCTTCCTCGCAACTTCTGATTTCAGCCCTCAGGCTCCTCAATGTATCTTCCATACCAAGATAATGCTCATCTCCTTGTTGTGCAACTGATCTGTAAGAAGAATCATTGGAGATATAGTTTACCATTTTTCTCATTATCCTTGATTCTCTTCTTTGTGCAAGTATATCATGTCAGAAAAACCAAATAGATACCAAAATAAAATCCACACCTTATTTTTGTTATGGGGAGGCTTATCTCATCTACAAGATTAGTCCACATTAGCACGTACATGTATAAACATAAGCATATATGGATATGTAACATTATCAACACATAACATGCATGACCATACCAACAGTATATCCTAATCCCACACATGATGACAATGACCTTAACAACATCAAAATTTTCCCATAGAGAACGCAACTCACTCTAATACCACCCTATAATGATGCCTCCCCTCATGTGTACTTGCTTTCACCAGCTTACCCAGGGTAAACATGAGATGAAGGGCTACTATGACTAGACTAGAGCTCCTAAGTTACCTTAAAGAAGTGGAATCCATGGAAACCCACAACACATACCTTCTATACCTACTATAGGATTCCCATAAGTCTCCCCAGTCATCCCCATGACTAGTCCTTGGGTCCCACCAAGTATTAAACCATTAAACCCTAGACGATCCCTTGATATGGACATGGGTGCATCTTGGAGGTTCAAGTCGTTCCCACAGCAATGCATTGGTACGTTTGGGGACTTTTCTCCTCAAAAATGTGCCCGCGACTCTAGGATTTGTGCCATTTTTCAAGCCCATAAACCCCTATAGCTTTTAGAATCCATAATTTACATGACAACAAAACTCGCAAGCCAAAAATTAGCTCCAGAGCGAGGCCTAACCATCCCTAACTGAGACTAACATTCTATCAAACACTTGGAATCAATGCAATCTACATTACATTAATGCAAGACATAACATAAATGACTAATAATTCATATGAGACTTGACAAGAAAGATCACTACCCTCTTCCATTAACTTTTTTGACATCAATTAGGTCTTGTATCCATTATCCTTTCAATTACAAGTAAATACATGAAATAACCATGACTGTAACTAGTCATAAAATCATGCTTATAACCAGCATTAAACCATGTAAATAATAATGAGATAACAACCATTAAGGCCACATACTAACAAGTACAAAAGTAAGACAACTTAGCTTTTATTAAACATAGGAAAAAGCCAACCAGGTTTGGGACTTCCACATACCGGCCGGCCATACACATCGTTGAACCAAATCTTTCTTTCATCCAGTCACCCACAGGCCATATTCCAAGCATGAATGTGGGATCTCATGGATAAACCAATCCAAAACAGCCAAGGGAATCCAGAGGTTAAACCATCTCCACCCTCACTAAACCATGATCTCACCAAAATGGCACCAAGATCACAAAACCAAATCGAGCTTGGAATTCCTTCGGGATCCATCACTATCCTTGAGAAAAAAAAAACTCCTTGTCTCTTAGGCTTTCCCACAATCGACACTAGATCACTAGGCCTTAAACCGAGACTCCACCCTTAGGCTTTACCATGTATACCGCCAATATGGTCAAGGGATTCCTAGGCCTTTGGGAATTTTCCTGAGACCACCTGTTGTAACATTATTTGGTTTTTATAAGTTAGTATATTAGTCAAAAAGAAATTCAAAAAGTTAAGTTAGGATATTGATGAAAAAGAAAGAAAAATTAAAAATTAATGCTAAGACAATTTTATATTTTATAGGCATCCATATCATAAAATGATAGGAGTTAGCTACCCTAAAGAAAGAAGGCAAAAGAAAAATAAAATGTTAGGGAAGCAAAAAGAAAACGAAGGCGTCATTTTCATAAAAAATAAATAAATGCAAAGGCTGCTAGTCTAAATGCGCCACATTAGAAAAATGTTAAATTTTTTAAATTTATGATTAATTACTTATTCGGGATTAATTCTTTGGTTATAAACCTTTGGCATTTGAAATTATATTATAAAGCACATATTTTATTAGGCCAAAGCCAACAAACGACAAAACGTCTCGTCGGCTTTCAATAAGAAGAGTGCATGATTCAATGGCTAATCTACTCCCCGCCTGGATCAACAGCGAGGAGAAACTCCGCACCCCCTCGACTATCTCTTGTTAACATGATGGGGGTGGGGGGGTGTTTGCAAAGGGATTTCAATGGTGGATTCCCCAACCTTACGTGTCGCCACCATATCACTCTGCACTACCCCCCCCCCCCACCCGCTCAAAACCATAAGCCACTCGCTACCCCCACAAACCGTTTGTGGTTTCCCTCCGCCAATAGATTTTCTATTTTGTACCTTAATCGTTATCCTTCAACCAATCTCAAGCTGCCACCTCACTTACCCGTTTCCAATTCGACATATTCGTTGCCACCCCACACGCTCACTGCCTTGCTGTCATACCTGTTATAATCACCCATTAAAAGTTTTGCTCCTATGCACTAAAACAACTACGGTTATGAATTAAATTGTTACCCCTTTCCCGACATATTATAAATAAACCTATTACTACCTCTTTGTTACTTTCCTTTAACTTTTTCTGCTATTCATAGGTAAAAAATTTCTGTTGACTTTTATTATTCACTGAGTTTGTTTCCAACATTGCTCTTCCTCATGTCTGCTAGTATGGCCCCAAAAGGGAAATCCAAAAAGCAGAGTGCAGATGAAAGCTCTGCCACTCCAACTCAACTTGACCTTGACCATGCTCCTCTAGTAGACTCACTATTCAAAATTGCAGAAGCCAAGTGTGAGATCGATTTCTATGAACTGCACTTGTGGCTCAAACAGAATTGTCTTGATAAACAATATCCAATTAGGTTTTGGGAATCATTGTTACCTTTCTTTAGTTTTCCAAAGACACGTGAGTTCTCTGACCTTATTACCTCGTGTCAAGACAAATATGATCTTATGAAAAGAGCATTCATGGCTCATAATGGGGACATTCTGATAACCATTTCTGCTGAAACCATAAACCAAATGCTCCTAATCCCCCAATTTGACTATCTCACTCATTTTTCACCTGCAACACCGATGGATATGTACCATAAGTTAACCCAAAGAGAGCCCAAATTTTTGAAATATTTTTGCCTAAGGATGCAGAATTGCCCAAAATAAATCCACCTTACTCATCTGCCATGTTTCCTGAAGCCTCCAGATATTGCATTTCCTTGCTTTCCTATTTATTAGGATACCTAGATGACCAGTTTGTTGATGAGACTATCCTTGGTTTCCTATCCATTTTTAATAAAGATCAACAACCAACATTCATCTATAATTATTGTCAATTCTTGGCTGATAATATACATGAACAATTCATGAACTTCACTGTGCAAGGAGTGTTCAGTTACAGCTCTATAATTGTCCACATGTTTCTTTTTCAGCAGGGTGATATGTTACCTATCAAACTCAGCGAGCAGGATGAACAAGGAGTGAATCAATCAGTGATTCACTGGATAGAAATAGTCAGAACAACTTCTACCACCTCCTCATTTGCAGAATTTGTAGATGCATTCGTACATCCAATGGCACAACTCCTTCACAGTCAAACAGAGCACAGGATTGGGAATGAAATTAAAAGGATTCTACACTTAAGTAAATGGGTGACTAGTATTTATACCATAACTATACTAAGGTAAGAGTATATGGTTGTGGACTTGCACAATATAAGCTACCCAAATATGTTCCTATGAGAATATTTTCTCTAGAATATATTAGGAAGATGATTCACATGGATGAGCTACATTTTTTGTCAGGTAAAAGGAAGTCTCAATTCAAGCTTAAAACACAGATTGGATCATTTATTTGCAACACCAAATCAACTCGTGTTGAGGTAGATGTATTGTTAAGGAAGATGGATTTCCAGCCCAGTTTCACTTGGTCCTATGATCCTTCTGGCATTATTTCTGCTTTGAGATTTAATTTCAAAATGAATCCTTATAATCACACTCCAATGCCAGAAATATAAAAATTTATGAATCAAGAACAATGGGTTGATGGGACTCTTCAAGAGGCAGATGAGAAGGTTGTATCTACCCCCACTGAATAGACTCCAGTTGCTAAGAGCAAGCAACAGAAAAGGTTGAGAGAGGAAACTTCATCTACTGAAGATATTATGAAAGTATTTATTTTTCAACAAAAGAAGCCTAAGGTTAGATTCGTCACATCAGCAGAAGAAACTCCACCAGTGATCATTGATCTTAGAGATCCAGAAATATCTACATGTAAAGACTATATAACTGAAAATACAAGAACTGAAAACTGAAATACAAGAACCGTAAAAATAATGAATACCTACCTGAACTGATGTCGACTGATTTTGTTGTCTGCTCCTGTTCTCATGTTGAAGCTGATTCGATTACTGGGAAACCAATTCCTCCCAGCCAATCCAGCAAGCTTCCGTGAAGCTTACTGCCCCCGTGCCCAGAACCTCAGGTCAATCAAAGCTCTCATTCTCGTTCTTGATCTTCCTCTGCCCTCTGTCCTCCCCTCTGTTTTTCTTCCCGCTTCAGCTCAGTCCAGTGGTTTTTATATCAAGCTTGGCGGTGGCCGCCTTCCAGCCTTCGGCCACCGCTCTTCCTCCTCCCGATACCTCCCTGCATGCATATCTCCTTAGATATTTTCCCTTTGGTTCATGCGCTCCGTATAGGGGGTTCAATGCTTTATCATTTAATTCCCTTTATGAAATTTATGCCCCATTTTATATAACTCAATTCTGTCATGATTATTTATAAAGTTTATTTTTTATGTTTATTTATTTATTATATGCTTTAATTTTTTTATGAATTTTAAACTTT
>APFE030701258.1:72151-82468 GCA_000404065.3 Pinus taeda | reverse complement strand
TTGCCTACTAAAGCTCTTAAAATTGGTGAATGCATTTAGATGTCATTTGGATCATTGGACGTCTAATGTGCATTAAGGGTATTTCAACCCCTAGATTTGTATGTGCTATATTCCATCATGTTGGTTCCATTTATAGGTGCATGTCAGTTTTAGTTGTGGGTAGAGTTTCACACAATCATTTTGGTTAGATTTCGAGAACTTGCTATTTAAAGTAGTTCTCCTATTTTATAGGAGACAATTTTTCAGGGCCTACATGTCAAACATAGCTACATGGTATTGGTCCATGCATGTAACTTCTATGCACTTTGAGGATGTGGTACTTCAGTTTACCACCCAAATTCACACAAAACTTGAACCCAAATTCACACAAATTTACGAAGTAAATTAATTGAATAATTCACACAAAAACTAAACCCAAATTCACATAAATTTATGAAGTAACTGAATTGAATTGTTTATGTTATTAACTATTTACTATTGAAATGTTTATGTTATTAACTATTTACTATTGTCAGGCATGAAACTATATATTTATGCAACCTAAATGCACACAACCATTCCATTATTTATGAATCCATAAATCAAAGTTGGAGAGGCAACCTAAAAATTAATCCAGCCATGAAATAAACCATAAAAAATTAGTAATAATTCAATACAATTCATATATAAATTTACGAATACTTATGTGTCTGGAATTGTTCAAAAATTAGTTGAAGAAGAGGGAATTAAGATCATAACCATATAATCGAAGATCAATCACAATTCATATTTTACTCAATCACTCGCTTCATCATTGACATTATCACTATTTCACTTGATCGCATGATCCATTTTTAGTAAGATATTAGTTTGACAATAGACCACACATAAGGGTATGTAGGCGTATTGTCTTACTGTCCATAAGCATCCCTAAAATATAATCTCTCCATGAGTATAATTGATGGCCTTTATTATATTGGAGCTAAGCAGTTGCTAAATTGAGGATCAATTTTTGTAAAGGATAGTGAGTAATTTCACTGCCTTTTTTCTTTTATAAATATTCCTCCCAAACCTATAGTTGTTCTTGGATGATAGGTACAAACAAAACAACATGATGTGTTGAAAGTGGCAACAAGAAATGCTAAAAATAACATTGCTATAAATAACAGTTCGGGTACCAATGTTGAAAATAGCAACAAGGAATGAAAAATGGAAGTGCTAAAAATAACATTGCTATAAATAACATTTCGAGATGGATTCCAATTTTAGTTAGTCCCTGAACTAAAATTGAGAAGTAAAATTTGAATTTTATCTTAGCAGTTATTTGTAAAATAATTAATTAATTCAACTTGAGTTAATTAGTTGTAGGAAATCAAACATTAAGTCTATGTGAAGACATGCAGCAGTTTCTCCATTAATTGAGGAATTTAGGCCTTAGTTAAAGAGATAAGGATGAGTTGTAATTTGAGTTGTAATTAGTTAGCTCAGTTAACTGAGTTAAGTCTAGTTAAATTAGTTCCAACAGTTTGTGGAATTAATTGTGAGTTTAGTTAGCTAATGCTTGCATGCATGTAACTGCTGCTCTCTAGATAACTGAATATTCTCTCATAAATAACTCATGCATGTCAGTTCAGTCAGAGACCCAATTGAGATCAGAAGAAGGGACAATGTACTATCAGTTGGAGGATTTTTCGTATATAGGAAACTCATCCATGCAAAAGGAATTATCTCCTTTAGGATTCGCAATTACTACTGAGCCAAGTGAGTAGTGTGAGGTGGGAATTCACACAAGTGGAAGCACTAGACCCTAGGAAAAACTAAGCAAGGAAATAAGAGACTTGGAGGGTAGAGGAGAAGGTTTGTGAGAAGCCTTTGACTATCTATGAGCAGCAAACGGATTGTATTGAGAGCTAGATAGCTTCCGAGCTAAGGCTTTGTGTAATCTAGACATATTTCCACTTGTATGATAATACAGAGGCTTTTTAGCTGAGGCTTTCCCCACAGTATTCTTATGTGTTCATGTGTGATTGATTTCTCATTCTCAGTTATATGTGTTCTATTTGATCTTGCTCATATTCGATTAAGCTTCTGCAATTTTGTTGTAGAAGTAGATCTTGTATTGTACTTTAGTATATTTCATAATCTATTGATCTACAGTGGGAATTTCTACATGGTATCAGAGCCAGGTTATCAAAGTGAAGAACAATATACAAGAAGGGAGAAGTTTGAAGTTTGAGGTTCCTGAATATAGAAATCAAGTTCTTATCGCATCTCAATTTCAATAATGGCATTCAACGGTTTAAGACTCGAGTATGCCCTTGATGGTAACTCAAATTATATAGTGTGGAAGGATCACATGCAAGTAGTATTAGAAGATAACGTCCTAAAGGACTTCATTGATCAAAAATTCCCCAAGCCGGCAGTGGTTAATGCTATAGAGTTGGCGGAATGGAAGAAATGTGTGGCTAGAGCAAGGAGAATCCTTCTGGAGGGAGTTTGAGACCACATAGTCTCGAGTCTCCATGGGAAGGAGACATCATTTTTGATGTGGAAAACATTGAAAGATCTATATCAGAACAACAACAATCAGAGGAAGATGGCATTGAAAGACAAGCTTCAAAAAATCAAGTGTGAAAAGGGCGATATGGTCCTTACATATCTAAACAAGCTAACCACCTGCATGGATGAGCGTGGAAGTGTAGGAATCACTATAGTCGATGATGACATGGTGAGTCTTGCTCTTCTTAGTCTTCCTAAGAGTTGGCATAGCTACCAAGACTCGATAAATGGAAGAGAGTAACTGCAAAATTGGGAACAACTTTGGTTGGATCTTATGCAGGAGGAGATAAGGAGAAGCACTAGAGATGATTCTTCATCCAAGGAGGATGAAGAAAATTTCACCTTAGTGAGTAAAGAGAAGAAAGGGAAGGAGAAGAATTCTCATCCCAAATCTAGTTCTTCCCATGGTGGGAAGAAGTTTGACAAATCGAAAGTGCGATGCTTTCATTGTCATGAGGTGGGCCATTTTGCTACAAATTGTCCACTGAAGAAATACAAGAAGGGATACTTGGAAGGATCAGAAGGTGAGGCATTGGCCTCACAATTCGAGTTGGATTTCACCCTCATCGCATGCATGGTTTCATCCATGCTGGGATGTGGTTGGTTTCTTGACAGTGGAGCTTCATTCCACATGACTAGCAATAAGAGTTTGTTTAGTACCTTGGAGGAGAAAGATCTCTAGATACTCATAGAGATGGGTAATGATGAAAAGTATAGTGTCTCAGGAGTAGGCATAGTTGTTTTTCAGAGGGAGCATATATCTTGCATTACCTTGACAAATGTGAAGTAAGTGCCAGGACTGAGGAAAAACTTAGTATCGATTCCAATGATAGAAGACAAAGGCTATGATTTAGTCTTTAGTAAGGGAAATGTTTTCCTTATACATGTCACCACGAGACAGGTGAATCAGATCAGTTCATGAGTCAAGAACCTGTATGCTCTTAAGGTTCAAGATGCATGAAAAGCCTTGAAGAGCAAGGAAATTGTTGGAGACTTGGTGGTTACGAGGGAGAGTACATTACCTCTCAACATGCAACACCATAATAAGTCTCAGACAATTGTGAAGGAGCCACAATTGGTGAAGTAGCTTCAGGAGGTTGTGGAGCAGCCACAACTGGAGAAGTCGAGAGGAGACTGAGTGGAGGCATCCACTCATGTAGAGACCTCCAATAAGGGGAAATTTCGAGCCAAGTGGGCAGAGTGATCACATGCATCCATACCTCCAGGTAGGAGGTGGGGCGATGTGGAGTGACAGTCCCAAGAAGGCTGGAATATGGGTAGGATCGTTGAGGTACCCAACCTCTTTGATTAGACCTTACTACGGGAGCCCCGATGAGGAGTAGCAAGACTAGCTGAGTGGGTAGAGGCAAATGTGGATGGAGCAGAAGAGAGAGCTATAGTGCAGGAATCCAAAGATGGTGCAAAGCTAGTAGGTTGCAACAATGTGAGAGGCATAGTAGTGTTGCACCAATGTAGGATGGCACAAAGAGGTGTGCAATGATGTGAGATGCATGGAGTATTGCAACAGGTCAGAGGTCACAGAGGGAGCACTTGTTAGTGGCAGAGGAGCTTCAGCATTAGAGGGTTTTTCTAGCCCAACAGGGAGGTCAGTTGGGAGATTTCTTTTTGTTTCTAGAGATTCTAGAGCAACAACACTAGGGAGAAGTGTTGCATGTAGAACATTCCAAAGGTTCAGGATCAGGTTCGAGTTGAATGCCTTTCTTGTTGAGAGGAAGTGTTGAAAATGGTAGCAAGCTATAAATCGCAGTTCGGGTACCAGTGTTGGACATAGCAACAAGGAATGAAAAATGGAAGTGCTAAAAATAGCATTGCTATAAATAGCATTTCGGGATGGATTCCAAACTTAGTTAGTCCCTGAACTAAAATTGAGAAGTAAAATTCGAATTTGATCTTAGCAGTTGTTTGTAAAATAATTAATTAATTCATCTTGAGTTAATTAATTGTAGGAAATCAAACATGAAGTCTATGTGAAGACATGCAACAATTTCTCCATTAATTGAGGAATTTCTCCCTTAGTTAAAGAGATAAGGATTAGTTGTAATTTGAGTTGTAATTAGTTAGCTCAGTTAACTGAGTTAAGTCCAGTTAAATTAGTTCCAACAATTTGTGGAATTAATTATGAGTTTAGTTAGTTAATGCTTGGATGCATGTAACTGCTGCTCTCCAGATAACGGAATATTTTATCATAAATAAATAATTCATGTCAGTTCAGTCAGAGACCTAGTTGAGATCAGAGGAACACTACAACAAAACCCTGTGATTAGCATCCCTTTTTGTTTCCTTTTTTGCGTCTAGAGCCCATTTTTGGTATTATTTGTGTCCATTTATCAAATATGGTGAAAAACTTGATGCAAAATTTGCACCAAGTTTTGGACCAAGTCTTACACCAAGTTTAGCACCAAGTATTGTAATAGGTTTTGCGCCAGATTTTACATAAGGTTTTACATCAGGTTTTATGCCAAGTTTTGTGCCATCTTTTGCACCATGTTTTGCATCAAGTTTGTCACCTAATTTTGTTTCACCAACTTTTACATCCTCTATTGCTTCCACTTTTTACGCCTACACTTTTATCAACTTTTGCATCATCTCTTGCATCCTCTTTTGCATCATTTTTTAAATCATTTTTTACATCCATTTTTGCATTATTATTTGCATCCACTTTGCGCCAAGTTTTGCGTTGAGGTTTGTGTCTAGTTTTTCATATAATTTTGCATTTAATTTTGTTGCATCCACTTTTACATCTTCTTTTTCATCCATATTTACATCCTCTTTTTCATTTGTTAGTGTCTACTATTGCATCCAATTTTCTTGTGCCATAATGTTCACCTACTTTGGCACGTCCCTTTGCACCCATTTTTTCTTCTAAATTTGCATCCACGATTGCATCCTCATATACATCTAGGTTTTCATCGATTTTTACATATATTTTTGCTTCCCTTTTTGTATCCACTTTTGCATCAGGTTTTGTGTCTCATATTCATCTACTTTTGCATCGAATTTTGTTGCATCAACTTTTGCACCCTATTTTGCATCCATTGTTGCACCCATGTTTATGTCGACTTTTGCATCCCTTTTTTCATATTCATTTGCCTTTTTTCATCTATTATTACATCCACTTTTGTTGTGAAACAATTTGTGCCATGTATTGTACTTACTATTGTACCCACGTTTGCTTCCAATTTTGCATCCATCTTCACATCCTCTTTTGCATCTCCTTTTGCATCCACTTTTGTGTTTGGGTTTTGTGTCTCATTTTGTATCTTCTTTTGCATCTACTTCTATTGCATACATATTTTGCATCCAATTTTTTTTCTCCTGTTGCACCCATGTTTCCATCCAAGTTTACATCCCTTATTGCATCTTGGCTTGCATCTAAGTTTGCATCTTTTTTTGTGTCTGTTATTACATCCACTTTTTTTGTGCCACAATTTGTGCCATATCTTGTGACTATCATTGCAACCCACATTTTCATCCACTTTTGCATCCACATTTGCATCCTCTTTTGTGTCCAAGCTTGCATCAAATATTTTTTTTATGTGTTTTGCATCCCATTTTGCATCTACTTTTACATCCACTTTTGATGCGTCCAATTTTGCATCTAATTTTGTGTCCACTATTGCACCCATGTTTGGTCCATGTTTACATCCCTTTTTGCATCCAATTTTGCCTCCTTTTTTCATCCAAGTTTGTGTCATGTTTTGCGTTCTTTGTTGTATCCACATTTGGTACACCACAATTCATGCTAACTTTTATGCCTACTATTGCACCTATGTTTTTTTCCACTTTTTCATCCATGTTTGCATATTATTTTGTGTCCAATTTTGCATCAACTATTGCATCTACTTTTTCATCCACTTTTGTGTCAATTTTTCCTTCTTGTTTTGTATCTACTTATGTTGTGTCCACTCTTAATCCAATTTTATGTCTACTGTTGCTCCCATTTTTTTGGTTCACTTTTGCATCCCTTTTCCAACACTCATCATACTTTTGCATTGATGATAATTATTATGACATTGATAATTATGAAAAACTAATGGCAATGTCAATAATTATGATGATGATGATGATAATGAATATGATGGCGTTGACTCCCAGATGCGGGTGACACGATGCATGCTGCCTGCCACGTAACCGTCACGCGGCGCCCACGGGACAGAGGTCTGGTGTTTAATGAAGGCCATTAAATTCACCTTCAATGGCATTCATTGCCATCCTTACTGCCCGAGCTACCAAGACTTTACGGTAGTCGCCGCCAGAATGTTCAGGAACAGAGATTTAAGGGGAATTCGTCTGTCTGAACAGGCTAAGAAATTCGGCTCTGCACTGCAGGAGAATGTGGGATTATGGGTTAAGAATAGGAGTGTCAGGGTGACGCATTCGCGTTTCAGAGGCAAGGCTCAGAGGAATAGCTGGCCTCCTCTGTCTCTTTTCTTCTCTGAGAACCTTATCTGGAGTACTGTGTTTCATTTTGGACGGCTTAAAATGCCAATTCGGGGTCATGCTTCCCCGCGTAGGGGCAGGAAACATGGTGGCCGGGGCGTTCATGGCCCTCGAAGGGTATCCCCGCTGGCCGTCACTTCGCCCAGCTCCCCGGGCTATGTTGATTCTGATTCAGACACGGACAATTCGGTTCAGATGGTGACTTTTCGCTACATCCGGCGCACTAATAGACCTATCGTTTCAACTCTAATCACGGTGGTCTTCACAAAGGAAGAAGATGCAGAGGGTAAGGGTAAGGGCATTTATGAGATGCAGGAGCAAAGCTCCAACAAAAGCCCTCAGGGTGGCAGCCAGGAGGATAGCTCCTACCAGCCCTCCTCTCAGAGCCAGCCAGAAGAAGATAGTACTGGCATTCAGGCCAAGGAACAGAACGAAGCCCTAAGGGAAATTTGCAGCTTAATTGATATGGAGATTACCAGTTCAAAGGAAAAGAAGGTACCTGAGGAAGATACGAAGCCTGAGCGTTTCTTTGGCGCAAGGATTTATCCTGTTCTCCCTCCGGGATTTCTGCGTTTGGAGGATATTCCATGCGGCATGGAAATTGATTTTCTGCCTGATCCTGAGAGAGAGGCAGCGGAGTGGGAAGCCGAGCAGCATGCTGCCAAGCAGAAGGCAGACGAAGACAAGGTGGCTGCTGGAACTGGTAAGGAGTAAGGTTCTGGCATTTTGCTTCTAGTTTTTTGGCATTTTGCTTCTGGTTCGATGACCTTCGGAGGTCTGTTTGGCACTGGTTTTGGGTTCGGGTGTCTCAGCACCAATTCTCTCTGCGCGCTGCATGCCACCTTCGTCCAGCATGATACTGGTTCTCGGACGTATGTCCTCCGCCACCTTAGCTCCGTCGGTGCCACCTGCTCGGTAGATGGACGCACGCGTGTCCTCTCATCGGCTCCTCTCTCCCTTCAGGAATCCTGGTTCCATCTTGTTAATTTCTGGTTTGTCTAGTCAACATGTTTTATGCCTTGTCAGCATCAGTTTCAGTTTCAGTCATTTACAGGCTATTTTGTCAATTATAACAGACTGTAAATGGTTTTTGAGATACAGTAAAATGTCAATGTTATTACCAGTTATGGTATGGATCTCTTGTCAGAGAGTTGTTCATGCGCTCTCAGAGGTTTCGACCTCTTGTAAATACTTTTCTTTCTTTTAATACAAATAGTTTAGCCTTTTGCCCAGAAAAAAAAAAAAATATGATGGCGTTGACATGAATTGTGATTATTATGATAAGGACAATGATGATAAAGACAATGGGGGTTACAATGATGATGGTGATGATGATGAGCTAATGACCTTGGCCAATCTTCCAAATTTTTAAATGTTGTCATGTTCATAATCATAATCATTATCTTTGGCATCATCTTCCAAGTCATTATCATCTGATCATCATTATCATTATTTTCATCCTGGTCATCATCAACAGCAATGATGGCATGAATGATGATTATGATGTTCATGAGGAAGATGACAAAAATGATGATAGAAATTACATTAATTATGACGACGGGGATGACAAAAATTATAATGATGATGATAATGGCAGTGATGATGATGATCGCCGATCATCTCTCAAAAATAAAGTTGTTTATATATTTCATATATCATGTTTCCTAACAACCCTTTTCGAGCACTCGTAACATTTTTTGGGTTGATGATATTTCTTATGACACCTATAATTATGAACAATTGACAACAATGTCCGTAATCATGATGATGATGATGATGACAACATGAATGGTGATTGTGACGATAATGCAATGATGACAATAATGATGACTATGATGGTGGTGATGATGATGATAATGAAGATGATCACACTCCCTCTAAACTAGGGAGGTACTCATAATGAGACAAAAAAGTACTCTCAAGTTGAAATATTCATATAAGAAGGGACCTGGATTGATAAGAATCAATGATAATTTACATCATCATAGCCAACATTGTCAAAATAGCAAGGCCTTGACTAACAAGTTCTATCTCTCCATTAGATTAGAGCATAATGTTGGGAGGCATAAATTTGGACACCACTGCCTCTCTAGGCACTTACCCCATCAGGATGTTCACCAGGTATGTCCTGACATGATCATTTCATAATTCATTGTCATAATATTTGACACCAGGACAGGGTCAATCCTCATGACTATTCTTATCTTAGATTAATGTACTTGACTTATGGCGGTTATTCCTAGTCAAAGTATAAATTCTCAAAGACTATTGGTCCCAGATGTTTATCCAATCCACCATTCTCCTTAATGGTGTCTTTACTATGCTAACGATTGTTAGTCTTGGCCATAGTACATGACACATGGATAATATGGTGTCCACCCTCACTCCCTATCAACTAGGGAGGAGACATCCACAAGAATAAGCTTTTTCTCAAGAATACCCATGATTTTCATATAAAATAACATCATTAATTTGTTTTCATCGCATGGCGCCTTTATGATTAAGCATTCATATATTTGTCACAAAATATTTTCCCTTTTTCATTTGTGATGAAAGAAAATAAAAAATTGAAAGCCAAAATCATTAAAGATACACTATAGTGATTTATCTAAGTCTAAAATCTAAGGTTGAAGTGAAAATTCATGTAAATGTTATATCTATGAGTTATGCCAAACTTATGAAAACCTTATTCTCTAAGTCCTATATATAAGAAAAATCAAAAGAAAGCAAAATAAGGCCCAACGAATGCTAACTCATGTATTCACTCGCTCTTTGGAAAACATATGAATATATACACTCCTAGTCACACTTGATCACATGTTTGTGATGGTTAAATCATGAAGTCCTCTTTTCCCCTTGCATTTTCACTTGATCATTTAAGCACCTAATTGAGGATCTAGGGAATGTTTGTTTCCTAAGGGTTTCATGTCTACTCTTGGTTTACTTATGTCACACTACGGTCAATTTATGTGATGGAATGAAATACTTAAGTTTGTGGAGTTATTAGAATAGTGTATTAAGCTATTCACCACACACGCATGAATTACATCTCATTGATCCACATGTGTGGGTTGGAGATTCATTGCTTGAGAACTTTAATGGGAACTAGTTTAGGGCTTTGATGGTATAGATTACAAAATCTCTTGGTAAAAATTGTGATTCATCCTTTCTTTTCCTCAAGGCACTTGATAATATTGATGTTGTTAGCGCTCAAATCTACCTTAGGCTGAAATAAGGTAAAACTCGAGGCTACATCAAACCACGCTCAGCCTCGTAGCTAGCCCTACGAGGACAGGAGAGGGCTCTCTCCGAGTCAAT
>APFE030701258.1:12002-72141 GCA_000404065.3 Pinus taeda | reverse complement strand
CCTTAGGCTGAAATAAGGTAAAACTCGAGGCTACATCAAACCACGCTCAGCCTCGTAGCTAGCCCTACGAGGACAGGAGAGGGCTCTCTCCGAGTCAATCTCGGCAAAAGGTAATCATTGAGGCTCGAGATGACTAAATTGATAAATAATTTTAGGCTAGGTATGAAGTACAAGGATTTTGAAATTGATTTTTTGAAGTTTTGTTGAATTCAAGGGAAAGGCAATTTTGGGTGCGGGGATGAGGCAGAGTTTTTGCAGAGGTCTACTTGGGGCAAGATAGGCGATTTTTTTGATGCCTTTAAAGAGAATGAATGGCTAGATCTGACTGGTGAGAAGTTAAGGAGAGCAAGAAACTTTCAAGGATTTTCCATAAATAGATGAAAACATGGAAAATCAAACAAACTTAAAAGCAGAGCATAGCAAATTATGGATTCTACCTTAACACTTCATTTGTTTAATTGCAAAAGATAAGAGAAGGAAAGAGATACACATAAACAACTTACAAATACTGAAAGAAGCACACCATCAACACATAAAGCCACATCAATCCCAAATAGTGCTGCAAAACCCTGGTCTTTCCTTTTCCAAAAATGCAGATAAGATATGTACAATAGAGTGTCAAGCTATTCCCAAGAGTCCAACCCTGAAAATGACTAAGAAAATACATAATATAGGCAAGCCAACATATTCCCTTGCCTCTAGGGGTCAAGCTCATCATCCTAGGAGCTGTTTCAACCAATTCTAAACAAAGCACTACAATCTAGGCAGTCAAAACAACTTGCCTCTATAAGCTAGGAAACCCATCCATTCATTAAATTTTTGCTATTTTGTGAATGAATCATCTAGAATAGGTAAAAGTGAGTCTAAAATGACATAAGGTTTCATTAATTACATCAAGAGGAATGAAAAATCACATCATAAGTCAAAACTGGTCAAATTGGCTTCATTTCCTGAGCTGAAGAACAAAAACTGGACCAAAAACTGTATGCGTAGCGCCCCTGATCCCTATGCATAGCGCACATTTGAGCTTGTTTTTGGGGAACTTTTCGACATCCAAATCGAGCTCATGATAGCTCGTTGGAAAGACCTATATGTCTACTTTCCAACCCAAGTGGCATTTTTCAATTTGAAGCTCATTTGCCCCCTCAAAACTGTATTCGCCCAGAGGTACTTCCTGCTGTTGGAAAAGGTGGCAGAAAGGTGATTTTCATGATGTTTTTGAGCCTTTTGGTCACCCAGAACTTGATGAAATGCTTTGGCAATAGCTGAGCATGTATAATTCATCATGAAAAATCCAAAACTACAAGCCATTTGTGATTTGGACCTCCTAATCTTATGGGTAGCGCGGTGCGCGCTACGCGTTGAGCCAAAAAACCTGTTTTGCAAGCCAAAAATTTCAAAACGACAAAATTTTCTCCAAATTTGCCCAAATTTGGAGAGAAGACCCTCTATCATGTGTTGTGCCCTGCCAATGAAGCCTCGGCCAAAATTTGGAGTGGATCGAGCCTTTTCCGTTGTTTTAGCACTTTGCTCAAACGCCTCTTAAGGATCTTCATTTTCGCTTTGCAAACATGCATGCAAGCGCAATAGTGAGTTTTGATGTGATGAAGCATGTTCTTGTCTTTGTTTGCCTTCACCAACAACTTCTCCAAATGAGTGTTCACCCGGATGAGCATTGATTCTCGATCAATAGGTGTCAAATCACCGGGTCTCTTTCGAGCCAATTCTCGGTCTTCCCAGACTTTCCGCAGCTCATAAAGTGTATGCTCATCTTCCAACTGTTTGTTGTGCTGCTCCAAGTAGTTGATCACCCACTTAGCCATCTGCAATTTCTTTTGCAGTGACTCATTCTCAGCCCTTTGCTCTCAAATGATCTCCTTTAGCTCCGAGATAGGAGAGCTAGCATCAACATCAATGATATCTGTGTCCTGGCCTCCTGAAGGACCCTCATCAAACATGGACCTCTTGCCCCTGTCCTGGATTTGTACCTGTGCTGAAGAAGAAGGCGAGACCCCTTCCACATGATGTGGAGATAATACTCGCTATGCTGATGAAGTCAACGAGACCCCTTCCACCCTGGGTGGAGATAGTACTCGTCGTGCAGATGCAAATAAGGCCCTGTGGCCTCACTGATATGTCATATACACTAGAGCATTGACATGCTCGGTCTCAGGAATGTCAAACTGTTATGAAGGCGCTCCCTCATCATGAACTATCTTGGGAGGTGGTTGAGGCGCTGTGAAGAAGTCACGAGAAATAAAATCCTCCTAGGTAATGCCCTGCTGTGCCAACTAATGAATCACCACGATCTTGATCAATGCATAATGATATATGCTCCTATGCTGATGTGGTGGGCTCTTCCTTTGTACTAAAGGCACCATCTTCTCTATGTTGCGAAACATAAAGTATGGAATGTTCATCAGACGCACCCTTGTAAAATGCATCAACAAACGGACATGGTATGCATAAAGACGTGAGAATCGGCCCTCACAACTGAAATACCGAATGATGAGTTTCATCAAAGGTGCAAACCGATCATTCAAGTAGTGGAAAGGAAAAACTCTGCTCAAGTGCCTCATATACCCTGGTTTAATATATGGCTCATAATATGATTTCTCTAGCTGCTGACGCTTATTACATTGTTCCCTGATATTTGGTATCCCAGTGGCCTCTGCAATAGTTTTTGGTGACAAAATGAAATTAACTCCAGCAAGGTTTACATGGCCATCATGTAAATGGAGAACAAACAAGCGAGCTAATTCACGATGATGCTGAAATTGTGAAATTAGCTCACAAAAATGATAGCATGACTGATGGCAAAAACAATCCATGGCAAGTGGGCAAGCCTGCAATTGTACCATAGAAGTGGGCTCTTCTCTAAGATGTTTACCACCTTTGCCACCTCTGCGAGGCCTTTGTGGCACATTCCCCTCTGTTGTGGAATCACTGTCATTTTCTTGCTCATACACTAACTCTGTATCTGACATGGTTTTGAAAACACAATAACTGCAATAGGAGGTCTGCAATATGTATGTTGTAGGTGTGGTGAAATCCCAATTTCAATACATACTCAAAAAGCCAACCGAAACATCATAAGAGTTATGCCATAATGGACATTCTGTTTGGTGTATTTGGGCATAAAACAGTCACAAAGACAGTTTGTCAAATGGACAAAGGTATGAAGTGTTGTTGGCTCAAAGCTTTCAAATGGGCATGGAGCTATATTTCACCAAGGAAAGGCAGAAAAATCTTCACCAATTACCCATATGTCCTTTAATACCCTTTAAAAAGATTTTGATAGGGGCCTAGGGTTTCATTTGATTTCTTACACCCAACACATCACCTCCTCTCTTCAAACACACTATAAACAATATCAAATTGATTGAATCAGTCAAAGAACACCTACTTGCAGCTTTGGAGATGATTAGACATGATCTGGGCGCATAAATATGGTGCTGGACTAAGTGCGTAGCGTGCTATCCCAGTGCGTAGCGCACGACCTGATGCGTAGCACCTATCTATTTTTACAAAGGCCGCGCTCACCCAATGCGTAGCGCACTGCCCGGTGCGTAGCGCACAGTTTCAATGCGTAGCACACCCTCCAACACTGTTCACCAGCATGCAATTCGTGGCTTTGGCTTTCAAATACTTAGGCACGATGTTGCTTTGGGGATTTTGGGTGCAAATGAACTTGTTGTCCCTATTTATAAGCAAACAAAATATCTTATTTGAATTTAATTGATTCAAAAACCCACTTTGTAAGGTTTGCACTTTTCGCTTTTGGTCTTTAAGTAGAACACTGCTTTTTTTTTATTTTTTATAATTTGCTGAGGTTTGGACTAATGTTTTTGTTGATTTTTTGCAGGGATAGCTGTGATATGCTCTAGCAAAGGAGACCAAGGCTGTGCTTGGACAATTTCAGGAACTGAAATTTTGAAATTTTATACAAAAATGAGATGACGACTTATCTTCAAAACAGAGTTTTGAAGAGAAGTCCTAATTTATCTATACAATGATGAAAATTATTGAAGTGACGATCTATCAAAGACATCCCTCTAGCCTGCTGGTCTTCTAAGACTTTGCAAAACAAAATTGACTCAACCCTAGACCTAAGACCTAAAAATTTAAAATGTGACTGTAAATGACCATTGAAGACTTGTTTTTATGAATAGACCTGAACCAGCAGTGCCAAGCACGAGGGGAATGAGTGACACAAACCATTCCATCAGAGTTATGGCATGCCTAACGAAATGCAACTGATCGAAACTGATGGGACGCCTAAACATGAAATGCAAAAAGAGCTTTGATCTCTGACGGAGGGATAACTAGACCGACTCTAGCATTGGCTCCAATGGGGATAGTAGCTCCTTGGAGATGCTAAGAACCGCAGATCTCTGTAAGAGCTAGACAGTGCCTTCATCCATTGGGCTATGTAGTCATTATTTCAACACAAAACTTTGACAATGTGACTAAAATTGGAGAGAACTTTGACCACAACTGACTCGATTTTCAAACTAAAAGAACTGATACGATTGACTTGACAAACCTCAAACTAACTAACCTCCATCTTCAGAATTATAGCCTTCACTGTGGGCCCTAGACTAAAGATGAGAAGTTAGTATACATGTGCAACAAAACAGAAGTAAAATGATATGTACAATGATGATGAAATGAGCAGAAAATACTCAGAAGTAGTATCTCTTTAGTAACCGACCATTGATCGGCCCTCTAGGACATTCATCTCCATTCATTTCTCTGAGAAGGAAAGCGTTTTGGCCACGATACGTTGTAATATTGTAAGGACCCTTCCATAAATTTTCAAATTTTCCATGCTTTCCTTTGTCTTCATGTCGAGCATCCCACCTCAAAACTACCTCATCTAGCTGAAATGTGTCCACTTTTGCTTTCCAGTCATAAATCTTTTTGATGCGCTCCTGCAACTTGCAAGTATTTTGAAATACCTCCTCCCGTGTCTGCTGTAAATGAATCATCTGATTAATCCTTCTCTGCATAGGATCTTCCTCACTACCAGCTTCTTGAAGCAATTTGACTACCGAGACAGCGAGCGAAGTAGGAAAAACCGTGTCTGTTCCGTACACCAACTCGAAAGGAGACATGCCAATAGACTTTTTCTGACTCACCCTATCAGCCCATAGTGCATTTACTAATTTCTTGTGCCAGCCCTTTTTATTGATTTCCAACAATTTCTTAATGATATTAACCAAAATTTATTAGATGACTCTGTTAATCCATTTCCTTGAGGATGATATGCGGTTGAATGTCCCAAACTGATATTGTACTTATAGCAAAACTCAACCATTCTTTTTTACTTGAATGCCGCTGCATTATCTGTGATTAACTTACTTGGAAATCCAAAACGTGACAAAATATTGGTTTCAAGAAAAGAGATAATTACCGCATCCGTAGCTTGTCGAGTAGGAATCGCTTCAATCCATTTTGTGAAGTAGTCTGTGGCAGTCAATATCCATCTATGATGTCCTGATGATGTCAGATGGATTTCCCCGATGAAATCCAATCCCCACTGCTAAAAAGGTGCACTAACTTCAATTGGTTTGAGAGGCAAAGGTTGTAGTTTCTGCTTCCCTTCAAAAATTTGGCATTCGTGACAATTTTTAACAGCCTTATATACATCTGAAAATAATGAAGGCCAATCATATCCTGCCCTTAGAATCTTGTTTGTTGTGGTTTTCCAAAACAGATGACCTCCACAGTCCCCTCTATGAAAGTCTTCCACAACTCTTTTGGCTTCTTCCTCTACCAAACAATTCAATAACATTCCACCAGGGTCTTTCCAAAACAATGTTGAATCTAATATGCAGAATTTTGCAACTTTCAATTTCAATGTTCTACTTTTGTTTCTAGGCATTCCGGGAGGTGAAGACAAATTCTGAAGTACATATAAAATGTCAACATACCAAGGGGAAGAAAGAAACATGTCAGATACCTGAACTGATGAACTCTCCTCGTCTTCATCGGACATGGCAGCAATCAAATTTATATCTAGAACTTGCAAATTCGTTTCAGCCATTAACTTGGAAAGTCCTTGTCCTTTGATTAGCTTGGTTGGTTTAATCTCCACATCATACTCTAATAACGCAGCAATCCACTTACCCCGCCTACCTTCTGGATCTGCCTGTACTAAAATATCTTTAACTGCTGCATTAGGAACATAGGCTAGAATGTGAGAATGCAATATATACACACGGAAATATTTCAAGGCCTTTACAAGCACAAGTGCTTGCTTCTCAATGATGTTATATTTCAATGATCCATCTCTTATAATCCGACTGAAAAAATCAATGGGCTTTTCAACTCCTTCCCTTTTTTGCATTAATACAGCTGCCAAAGTGTGCTCAGAAGCAAATGAGAACAAAATAAAATCCTGTGTGTAGTCTGGGCTGATCAAAATAGGAGCTGAAGAAAGAGCTAACTTCACTAAATTGAATGACTTTACTGCCTCTTCGGTCCACTTTACCTGACTGTCCTTTTTCAGCATGCTCGTGATTTTTCTAAGATGCTCCACTAGATTTGGAATGAAGCGACGCAGAAAATTCAGTTTACCATTAAAGGACTGTATTTCTTTCTTGTTCCGGGGCTGTTCAATTTGTTGAATGGCTTCAACATATGCAGGGTCAACACGGATGCCATCTTTAGATATGATGTGGCCAAGAAGTTTTCCCTCATCCATGGCAAAAAGACTCTTTTTTGGATTTAGCGAAATGCCATATTTTCTGCACTTTTGGAAGACAATTTTCAAATGATACAAATGTTCTTCATCAGAATTTGAAAACACAGTTAAGTCATCAAGATAAACAACTAAAAATACATCTTTCTCATTGGCGAAAGCCATGTCCATTGCACGCTGAAAGGTGGCTCCTGCATTTTTCAAACCAAACGGCATCTTTGCATAACGAAACGTTCCCCATGGAGTGGTGAACGCGGTTTTGTCACGGTCATCTTCATGCATTAAAATCTGATTGTATCCTGAATAGCCGCCGAGTAGTGACATCCTTGATGCTCCAACTACTCGCTGCAATATATGGTCCATTTTGGGCAGCGGATAATTGTCTTTTAAGGACACCTTATTCAAATTTCTGAAGTCAATACATAAGCGGATCTCACCTGTTTTCTTTCTCACGGGCACCAAGTTTGATATCCAATTTGAAAATCAGATAGGCACAATGATTCCTGACTTATACAATCTGTTTACCTCTTTTTCAATTGATGGCAGTAGCTTCGGATTGATTCTCCTCAACTTTTGACGAAAAGGCTTCTGATTTTCCTTAATGGGAATAGTATGCTGAATGATATTTGTGTCATATGTTTTTAAATTCGAGTAATCCCATGCAAAAACATCAGAAAATAAAGACAACAATTTCACATATTCTGCTTTTACCTTTGGTGACAATGACTTTGATAGCTTTATCATCTTGGGATTCTCAGCTGTCCCAATGTTTACCTCTTCAACACCTTTTTCAGTTGGTCTCAATGTCAGTTTGTGGGCCACATCGTCTTGGTTAAACAGCTCCTCGAAAGGAATCAATCCCTTAGGAATAATGTTATCTTTAAGTTGCAGCACTTCCATTTGATTTACTTGTATATTATCACTACCATCATCATGTTCTGTATCTATGGAGGTATCTTTAAACTTACCCTTATTTTACAGAAATTGATTAATCTCTTCATCATCTTGAAAGACTTGCCAACATCGTTGATTGTCTGGAACGGTGGGACGATTTCATGAATCTCAAACTTGTTGCTGGAATTCATCAGAATTTTTAAGTTGCTTGCTGCCTTAGCAAGTCCATTAGCAACACCATTTTGTATGTGAGGCACACATGTCAAGGTATGATCAGAAAATAACTTTAAAATATCTAAGACTGCATTTCGATAAGCTCTCATGCGAGGATGCTTGGCCTGAAACTCACCCTTAACCTGCTTTATCACCAACTCTGAATCACCATAGACTGCAATCTTCTTCGCTTTCAGCTTTCTAAGAATCTTAAGGCCAGCAATTAGAGCTTCATATTCTGCTTCATTATTTGAACAGTCAAATGCTAATTTATAGGAACACACTCTCACCTTGCTTGGAACTTTGTCTTGAGCGGAAAAGGGACTTCGAATCCACACACCAATACCAGCACCATCACTACCTACTGTGCCATCAAAATCCATGGTCCAAAGACCATCTTCATCCTCCTCCAAGTGTTGAAATTGTGTTAGCTCTGTTTTTTCTGTTTGCTGCCCATTATCTTCAGCTGTTTGCTCCATAATATCTTCCGCCTGAACTAATTGACTATCTAGATCATTAAAACTATCAGCAAAAAAAACAAACGACTCCAAATCTGTATGTACATAATTTACAGGATGATTGATTGGCTTCTCTTTGCTGGTTATCATGTATTTCATCTTTTTCTCTCGATATAGCTTTCTCATTTGACCGAAGAATGGAATTGTAGCATAAGAAAAATCTAACTATAGCGTACCTTTCAACTTAGCCCCCCCAAGATCTTGAAAGTAGCATACCAAAACGTGGAGGAATGTCCGCCACAACCACATCCATTAAGACATTCTTCGCTGGAATTTCGTCTAAGATAACAACCAAATCTTTGACGAGCCTGATACATCTCACACAGCTGGAATCAAATGAATACAAATCATGATATCTCCTTGTAATATCTAGCCCCAGCTTCTCCATGATCACCTTTGGCATCAAATTGTGTGAAGCACCCGAATCGAACATAGCATTGTGCAAAACATATTCATGCAATCTCAAACTGATATAAAAGGGAGGAACATCACTTTCAGGAGAATCACCATCCAATACTGGCCCAAATATCAATTCTGGTTGATCATCTTCAACGTTTACCGTGTCAAACATGGGATCAAAGTTCAGAATTTTGGAGACTTGACCTCGGTAGCTGCTGTTTTTCATGATTTTAGTCAAAGGAATTGATACCTTTAATTTGGAAATTTCATTTTCCAAACTAAATGCTAAAACCTTTTCGACTTCTTTGACCGGAACTTCTTTCTTATCCTTGATCATACTTGCCTGATTTATCCTTTCTGCTGCTGATATCTTGCTAGTTGTGGGATCAATTGTCTCCTTTCCTTTCTTCTATGGTATCGGTGAATCTGTCTTTGGTGATGTAGCTTCTTTTCTTTTCTGAATTGGATTGATGGGCACATCTCGGTTTCTCAATGAATACTGCTTTTGTTGAGTGGACAAGGCATTCAAATATCCTCTTTGGTAATCATCTAAATCTGCATCATTTGCTAAGATAAAATCTTCATCTTGTTGGGCGCCTGAACTTTCTCCATACTCTTCTTCTTCAGTGATGTAAATGGGCAGATCATCAGGAGTAAAGAAGTGATTTTGGTCCCCTACTACATCAGCATCGTCATCTAAATCTTGACTCACAAAATTCTGCAAAAGAGGAGTCTTGATCTGTTGTTGGGCTGCCGGCTCTTGTGCTCTTTATTCACGTTGCTTGATTCTGAACTGAGGTTGTTGCTAGCCACGGTAATTTGAATTACGAATCTGCGGTTCTGATTTGTCAAGGTTCATTCTTTTGAACATTTTTTCCATCTCATGAAGCCAAGGCGGTTCTGATGTAGATTCTTCCTTTATAGTCACTCTTTTCTCTGCTTTCAACCGTGCTCTCTTGTCATTCAGATTCGCCTCAACACTAACAACAATCTTTTGCATATCTTCTAAAGTAGGCGGATCTCTATCCCGTAATGAATAAGCCATCTCCGGATCAAAACCATCCGGGAATTTAAGAAGAGCTGATTTTCTAGATGGTCTTAAATCATCCAGAATAGCATTATAAACTGTATTAAACCTGATAATGTAGTCTTGGACAGACTCACCATGATTGCGTTTGATATTTTTATACTCGGCATTGATCTGAAGTGGATCTTTTCTGAGTTCCCAACAATCTAAAAACTGTTTATGAAGTTCAGCCAATGTAGGTACACTTCTAGCTCCCAAGCCTCTAAACCATTTTCTTACCTCTCCTCCGAATGTTTGCACAAACAATCGCATAGTTACATCCTCTTCATCAATCTCATGTAAGTCACAAAAATCTGCCATTTTGTCTATGTGCTGCTGAGCGGACACACTTTGAGGAGTGCCATCAAATATAGGAATCTCACTCTGATAATCCGTGGGCATATCATGCAATTGCTGAGGTAAAGCAAGAGGTGCGAAACGAGCAGCCATTGCTCTAGGTGGATTTAGTCTAGGGGTTGTTGGTGGAGTGGGTGTCGCTGCAGTAGGAGGAGTATGCGGAGGTGTATGCGGAGGAGAAGCGATGTGAGATGAAGGAGGGGAATTGGCTGTAGATTCTGAATAAGTAATTATAGGTTGCACAAGGATGGTGGGAATGAAAGGCGGTTTAGTAGGAATTCTCAAATCGAAAGCCGTGACAGTATATCCAATATTTGCATATACAACTTCTAAGAAATCAGCAAGATTTGCAGCTTGGATTTGGTCTGAAGGTGCCTCAAGATAAAATTTTCAATTAATTTATTGTGTTTTTCAAATTCAAGAGCTACAGCAAAATCAGGATTTGGAACTATAGAATCAAGAGCATTTTCAGACTTGGTTTTAAACAATGACAGTTCAAACTTTTCATCAAAAGCAAGTTCTTCAAGATATTCAAAAATTGCGGGACATGAATGAGATTTAACCACGGGAGTCGCCGAGCTTTCTTGACGAAGGATTTTTCGAATCAAGGTTGGATTGTCATAGACAGGGGGCGGGTTAGGATCTGGATTAGCTCTTGTATGTCTTTTTGAAGCCAGTGTGTTTATCAGAAGATCAAAAGAATTGAAATAATTCAGCCAATCGACTTCTAGGCTCAATCATCCAAAGGTCTAGAACGAACAAAATTACTGGGGTGATTTGCAAATCAAGTATTCACAAGATAACCGGAGATCGACTGAAGCAGCATTTATCTACTTTCGCTTATGCATAGCAAGAGTGTTTCGAAAGCTACCTGGTGTGACTTCAGACCTCGTCTAAGACTCATGAAACAAACTCATCAGCAAGCAAACCATTAAGATTTCTTCCCCAGTATGGTCACCACTATGTTAGCGCTCAAATCTACCTTAGGCTGAAATAAGGTAAAACTCGAGGCTACATCAAACCATGCTCAGCCTCGTAGCTAGCCCTACGAGGACAGGAGAGGGCTCTCTCCAAGTCAATCTCGGCAAAAGGTAATCAATGAGGTCGAGACGACTGAATTGATGACTAATTTTAGGCTAGGTATGAAGTACAAGGACTTTGAAATTGATTTTTTGAGGTTTGTTGAATTCAAGGGAAAGGCAATTTTGGGTGCAGGGATGAGGCACAATTTTTGCAGAGGTCTACTGGGGGCAAGATAGGTGATTGTTTTGATGCCTTTAAAGTGATTGAATGAATAGATCCGACTGGTGAGAGGTTAAGGAGATCAAGAAACTTTCAAGGATTCTCCCTAAATAGATGAAAACATGGAAAATTAAACAAACTTAAAGGCAGAGCATAGCAAATTATGGATTCTACCTTAACACTTCATTTGTTCAATTGCAGAAGATAAGAGAAGGAAAGAGATGCACATAAACAACTTACAAATAATGAAAGAAGCACACCATCAACACATAAAGCCACATGAATCCCAAATAGTGCTGCAAAACCCTGGTCTTCCTTTGCCAAAATTGCAGATAAAATATGTACAATAGAGTGTCAAGCTATTCCCAAGAGTCCAACCCTGAAAATGACTAAGAAAATACATAATATAGGCAAGCCAACATATTCCCTTGCCTCTAGGGGTCGAGCTCATCATCCTAGGAGCTTGTTTGAACAATTCTAAACAAAGCACTACAATCTAGGCAGTCAAAACAACTTGCCTCTATAAGCTAGGAAACCCATCCATTCATTAAATTTTTGCTATTTTGTGAATGAATCATCTAGAATAGGTAAAAGCGAGTCTAAAATAACATAAGGTTTCATTAATTACATCAAGAGGAATGAAAAATCACATCACAAGTCAAAACTGGTCAAACTGGCTTCATTTCCTGAGCTGAAGAACGAAAACTGAACCAAAAACTGTATGCGTAGCGCCCCTGATCCCTATGCATAGCGCACATTTGAGCCTGTGTTTGGGGCACTTCCTGACATTCAAATTGCACTCATGATAGCTCGTTGGAAATCCCTGGATGTCTACTTTCCAACCAAAGTGGAATTTTTCAATTTGAAGCTCATTTGCCCCCTCAAAACGGTATTCTCCCAAAGGTACTTCCTGTTGTTGGAAAGGGTGGCAGAAAGGTGATTTTCATGATGTTTTTGAGCCTTTTGGTCACCCAGAACTTGATGAAATGCTTTGGAAATAGCTGAGCATGTATAATTCATCATGAAAAATCCAAAACTACAAGCCATTTGTGATTTGGACCTCCCAATCTTATGGGTAGTGTGGTGTGCGCTACGCGTTGAGCCAAAAAACCTGTTTTGCAAGCCAAAAATTTCAAAATGACAAAATTTTCTCCGAATTTTCCCAAATTTGGAGTGAAGACCCTCTATCATGTTTTTTTCCCTTCCAATGAATCCTCGGCCAAAATTTGGAGTGGATCGGGCCTTTTCCGTTGTTTTAGCGCTTTGCTCAAACGCCTCTTAAGGATCTTCATTTTCGCTTTGCAAACATGCATGCGAGCCCAATAGTGATTTTTCATGTGACAAAGCATGTCCTTGTCTTTGTTTTCCTTCGCCAACAACTTCTCCAAATGAGTGTTCACTCGGATGAGCATTGATTCTCGATCAATAGGTGTCAAATCACCGGGTCTCTTAAGGGCCAATTCTCGGTCTTCCCGGATTTTCCGCAGCTCATAAAGTGTATGCTCATCTTCCAACTGTTTGTTGCACTGCTCCAGGTAGTTGATCACCCACTTAGCCATCTGCAATTTCTTTTGCAGTGACTCATTCTCAGCCCTTTTCTCTCGGATGATCTCCTTTAGCTCCGAGCTAGGAGAGCTAGCATCAACATCAATGATATCCGTGTCCTGGCCTCTTGAAGGACCCTCATCAAAAATGGACCTCTTGCCCCTATCCTGGATCTGTAACTTTGCTAAAGAAGAAGGCGAGACCCCTTCCACATGATGTGGAGATAATACTCGCTGTGCTGATGAAGTCAACGAGACCCCTTCCACCCTGGGTGGAGATAGTACTCGTCATGCAGATGCAAATAAGGCTCTGTGGCCTTGCTGATATGTCATATACACTGGAGCATTGACATGGTCGGTCTCAGAAATGTCAAGCTGCTGTGAAGGCGCTCCCTCATCATGAACTATCTCGGGAGGTGGCTGAGGCGCTCTGAAGAAGTCACGAGAAATAAAATCCTCCCAGGTAATGCCCTGCTGTGCCAACTGATGAATCACCACGATCTTGATCAATGCATAATGATATATGCTCCTATGCTGATGTGCTGGGCTCTTCCTTCATACTAAAGGCACCATCCTCTCTATGTTGTGAAACATAAAGTATGGAATGTTCATCAGACGCACCCTTGTAAAATGCATCAACAAACGAACATGGTATGCATAAAGACGTGAGAATCTGCCCTCACAACTGAAATACCGAATGATGAGTTTCATCAAAGGTGTAAACTGATCATTCAGGTAGTGGAAAGGAAAAACTATGCTCAAGTGCCTCATATACCCTGGTTTAATATATGGCTCATAATATGATTTCTCTAGCTGCTGACGCTTATTCCATTGTTCCCCAATATTTAGTATCCCAGTGGCCTCTGCAATAGTTTCTGGTGACAAAATGAAATTAACTCCAGTGAGGTTTACATGGCCATCATGTAAATGGAGAACAAACAAGTGAGCTAATTCACGATGATGCTGAAATTGTGAAGTTAGCTCACAAAAATGATAGCATGACTGATGGCGAAAACAATCCATGGCAAGTGGGCAAGCCTGCAATTGTACCATAGAAGTGGGCTCTTCTCTAAGATGTTTACCACCTTTTCCACCTCTACGAGGCCTTTGTGGCACATTCCCCTCTGTTGTGGAATCACTGTCATTTTCCTGCTCATACACTGACTCTGTATCTGACATGGCTATGAAAACACAATAACTGCAATAGGCGGTCTGCAATATGTATGTTGTAGGTGTGGTGAAATCCCAATTTCAATACATACTCAAAAAGCCAACCGAAACATCATAAGAGTTATGCCATAATGGACATTCTGTTTGGTGTATTTGGGCATAAAACAGTCACAAAGACAGTTTGTCAAATGGACAAGGGTATGAAGTGTTGTTGGCTCAAAGCTTTCAAATGGGCATGGAGCTATATTTCACCAAGGAAAGGCAGAAAAATCTTCACCAATTACCCATATGTCCTTTAATACCATTTAAAAAGATTTTGATAGGGGCCTAGGGTTTCATTTGATTTCTTACACCCAACACATCACCTCCTCTCTTCAAACACACTATAAACAATATCAAATTGATTGAATCAGTCAAATAACACCTACTTGCAGCTTTGGAGGCGATTAGACATGATCTGGGCGCATAAATATGGTGCTGGACTGAGTGCGTAGCACGCTATCCCAGTGCATAGCGCACGGCCTGATGCGTAGCGCTTATGTATTTTTACAAAGGCCGCGCTCGCCCAATGTGTAGCGCACTGCCCGGTGCGTAGCGCACAGTTTCAATGCGTAGTGCACCCTCCAACACTGTCCACCAGCATGTAATTCGCGGCTTTGGCTTTCAAATACTTAGGCATGATGTTGCTTTGGGGATTTTGGGTGCAAATGAACTTGTTGTCCCTATTTATAAGCAAACAAAATATCTTATTTGAATTTAATTGATTCAAAAACCCACTTTGTAAGGTTTGCACTTTTCACTTTTGGTCTTTAAATAGAACACTGCTTTTTTTTATTTTTTTATAATTTGCTGAGGTTTGGACTAATGATTTTGTTGATTTTTTGCAGGGATAGCTGTGATATGCTCTGGCAAAGGAGACCAAGGCTGCGCTTGGACAATTTCAGGAACTGAAATTTTGAAAATTTTTACAAAAATGAGATGACGACTTATCTTCAAAACAGAGTTTTGAAGAGAAGTCCTAATTTATCTGTACAATGATGAAAATTATTGAAGTGACGATCTATCAAAGACATCCCTCTGGCCTGCTGGTCTTCTAAGACTTTTCAAAACAAAATTGGCTCAACCCTAGACCTAAGACTTAAAAATTTAAAACATGACTGTAAATGACCATTGAAGACTTGTTTTTATGAATAGACCTGAACCAGCAGTGCCAAACACGAGGGGAATGAGTGACACAAACCATTCCATCATAGTTATGGCATGCCTAACGAAATGCAACTGATCGAAACTGATGGGACACCTAAACATGAAATGCAAAAAGACCTTTGATCTCTGACGGAGGGATAACTAGACTGACTCTAACACAATGAATGAACATTAAATCAATAGAAAAGACTAAATATAAAAGCTATAACACAAGGGAGTAGTAGAACTTCTTGTGACTGGGCCCAGAGTCGCCAGAAGCCTCTACTTAATAAGAACTTAGAATATGAAGAGTATCAAACGCAACCTTCTTTCATTAATTGCAACTAACAACTTATAGAGTTATTGATGTAACAACGTATATGTGTTCAAAAAGAAGAACTACAGATTATCAAAGTCTGAACTATCTCTAATTGCCTTTCGGCCCTATATATAACATAAAGATTAATTGGATAAAAGAGAATCATCAGGATCAAGCGATCCTGAGGATTTCGCAATACGTAATCAGATCATGTGATAAAATATCATTGTTTGAGCTGATCTCTCGATTCCTTGTCCTCCCAAGATGATGTAGCTTTTCCCTTTTATGGCCTCGTGTTGTTTTGTCAATTGAACGGCTTTTGCCCAGTCCGCATCTCTGCACACAAAGATAGCAAAAAATCAGTTTTTTGTACTAGATTTGCCTATTCTTTCACCAAATTCTTTCATCCAACTTTAGCCGATATTTTCCTCATTTTAAACTATAAACTAATATAATCATATAAGGATGAATGGTAAATGAAGCATTTTACGAAGATAAATCATACATTTTTCTTGTCCCAACACTTGCCTTTTTTGTGGAAACTTCATGGCATAGTGCCTCAATTCATGATAATGGAAGCATTTAATTTTCGAAAAATCTTTCTTCTTCCCCCCTTGACTAGATTCTAGTTTGGATTAAGATTTCTTCCCTTTTCCTTTATTTTCTTTCTATCCAATGCAAAGTTTTCTTCATCCTTGCCCTTGGATGAAGTCCCATCTTTGGTATTCTTCCTTGTTTACTCCTATACCGAATCATACCATAAGTGCTCCAAATTTGATAGTTTCTCCCTCCCATCCATTGAATCTTAATAGCTATACAAACTCCTGGGAAGACTCGGAAGGGCTAGGCTTGCCAGGTCTTCTTTAGGAACATTAACATCGACCCCGCCAAGTTCATAAAAGCATTGTGTGAAACTATACCTATACTATGGAATTGTATTATTCTTCTGCATCTTGATACTTCCAATTTTGTCCTTGAGCGGTAGGTTCCTTTTGTCACTATTATTCTCGAACAATTATGTCAATTCTTTCCAGATTGCGAGCAAAGTTTATTTTCCATGGATATGAGACAATGTGATCTCGTAGTCCCTCCAAGAATATTCTCCTCACCTTGGCTACATATTTCTTCCACTAAGCACAGTTCTGGGCATCAAATTCCAGTGGTTGTACAACATTTTCCTTGATGTATTCTAGCAATCCATTTTCATTTAATAATGCCTCCATATGATCCTTCCATGCAACAAAATTAGAGGTGCCTTCAAGGGCGTACTCTATCCCTTTTCCATTGAAGGCCATCTTCTCAACTCTGAATAAATCCTACAACATTGACCTTCAAATTTGAAGCTCCTAAGAAATAACTTCGAATTTCCTGCTCTAATGTGAATCATGATCTGATACCATGTAGAAATTATTTTGTAGATTTTCAATTGCTCATGAAATTTTAATCAAAATCACAAGACACAAACCTACTCTACTACTTTGCGGACATTAATTCACAATTTAGAGAAAAAAATTTAGACATGCAATAAAAATCAGACACAAGAAACACATATTTTCCTTTGGGGAAATCAATATGCTAAGCACCCCAATGCCTGCTTTCATTAATCAAATGAACAAAGATGTATTACAATTTCTTTTTTCAACTGAGCACAACCTGCAAGTGCATAACCTATCTCTTTTCTCACTGAGAAGCTCTAACACAAACTTAGTCAATTTTTGCCTCTGCTTGAGCTCCTATTTATTTGCGTTGTTCCTTGAGGAATTAGGCCCCTATTCTTTAGGAATTCCTTCCAAATGGATAGTGCAATTCCTTAGGCTAATCATATGATTGCATGCAACACCAGTACACTCAAGACTGGTCTATAACTGATGTTGCATTGCCTTGGAATCTACACTAAGCCTGGGGAACTTGAATTTTCTACATGCAATAACTATTTTGGGTTGATTGATCAATTAACTAGATGATCATTGAGTTTGACTGAATTCCCACTGCATAACTTGACCCTCCTCTAGTTCCTCCAACAGTTGGATCTATTTTAACTGAAAATAACTTTAGATAACTAACCTTGATTGCTACAAATTAGAAATCTCACATAACTATTTTGGATTGATTGATCAATTAACTAGATGATCATTGAGTTTGACTGAATTCCCACTGCATAACTTGACTCTCCTCTAGTTCCTCCAAAAATTGGATCTCTTTTAACTGAAAATAACCTTAGATAACTAACCTTGATTGCTGCAAATTAGCAATCTCACATGCTTAACTAAATTATAACTCCTCCAGCTTGAATTTACTAAGTAAACTGGGTGATACAAGACATGTTACACAACTTAAAATCATCCAAGATGTCTGCTGATGTGGAGATTCAAATTTTCTCAATTTAATGAAAGGCAAAATCAACTTGAGAATTTCTTGTTGCATTTTTCAACATCTAACCAGTTGGGACTAAGTTGTGTTCCAAGCTTAAGCCACTATAGGTACCATCGGGCTTCCACTCTAACACCAATTTAGGGATCTAGGTATGTATCCAAGGTTAGATCTCTAGGACCAATGCCACCTTCCCTACTCTGGGATCTAGAAATAAACACATGGGCCGACCAGATGTCCTCCTAAGCATTAGGCACTCAACCCGAGATACTTATATCATCATGGAGATATTTTTCTTTTATCATCATGGAGATTGTTTTTATGCCTACTCTTGCATGACATGATTAGAAAAATATTCTTCAAGTGGTATAATGACTTTTATTAATGTGATGCGAATAATTATATCTATATACATCCTTCCTATTTGGTTATGTGGTGTACATGTCTTAACATATCGACTACTTTCATCAAAACTTCTTTTTAGAGATCTTCAAGAGAGACACTTGTAACTTTTCTTGGCTGACTGACTTGTATGGGCTTGATATGTGTATACATATATACCAATGTTGACATTGTAACTCTACATATAACTTATACTACAAATTTTATCCTCTAAGGTGACTGTAGCTAGATGACAGGCCTAATGATCCTTCACTCTCAATCTCCTTTATTCTTAGAAATAATGATGGAAATATTGGTTCCTATGATTGAATCCTTTTAATATACTTATGCTTGGAAGGTATTTTTATGGTGACTGATGTCACTTCGTATAGTCTTCAAAATAGTATTGTGTGTGTGTGTGTGTATGTATGTATATATATATATATATATATATATAATTATATATATAATATATATTATATAGATAGAGAGAGAGAGAGAGAGAGAGAGAGAGAGAGAGAGAGAGAGAGAGAGAACAAAGGGTTTTTACCACCAAATTTGATGTGACATGCTACTATAATATCAGTGAAATATTTGCTCCAAGATGATGATGTGAAGTAGAGTGATAGATCAGCTTAGAAGTCTTGACCTTGAGTTTCTTTTATGTATAGAATGGGTTTTGGTCCTCTTGAAACAAAAAAGAACTTAAGTTGTTGAAACAACACATAATTTTGATCTTTTGGAGTGATTTCAGAGCATGTTAAGTGTGCTTGGAACTTCGATCTATAGCCCAGAAAGTTCGCTCTAGAGAGATCTTATTTTCCACCTATTCAAATTCTTCTCATGAAGATTAGACTAGGCCCTTCGTTGTTCTACCTTATGTTACCAAATAACCCTTTCGGTCCTCTAGAATAGAAAATATATATGTTATTTGTGCTAGTGTATGTGCCCAAAATAATTGAGCCTTTAGCTTATATAATTATATTTCCCCATCCAAAAAAAATCCCATGGAGGTATATCTATATGTAAAATATATAAGTCTAGCAATATTTCCCCTCACAAAAAAAAATATTTTCTAATTTCCTAAAATTGTCATTATTAACCACCTATGTGGCATCCTTTCCTTTTTTTTCATTGTAATCTTTTAACAAAGGATTACTCAACCTCCCTATGTGTCACCTTCTGGATATTTCCAAATAAATGTTCTTCCTAATTACCAAATTAAATAATAATTTATTAATTTTCACTCCAAAAGTGGGTAATTTTTAAGTGAGTTAATATCAACAAGTCCACTTATATTTGTACTAGTTTAATTATAATTTCGAAGGATTAGTGTTGGGGAGTAAGAATTGCACACCAATAATGCATGTTCTATATCATAACTATGAAATAAGGAATCCATCGCCTTACTCCCATTATTCCCAAGTTGGAGGCATTAAACTCACATGTCTTACAAAGTGGATCTACTTCACTTGTTGTCCCATTACATTACTTTTCAATGTTTTCACTGTCAATGTCATAGTGAAACGGGTTAAGTCAAAGAAATCAACTCATCATAGTACTTTTCATGGTAAGGCATCAATGTTATGTCTATTAGTTCATCTTTCCATAGCTCAATATTCTACATTACAACATAATCCAAAGGTATTGTAGCTTTATGCACTATGGTTTTCACATTAACAGAAGACCATGTCAATATACCACTATCCAAGATGTTGTCATGTGTGCATATCTCTACTTAGAAGCTAATTTTATAGCTCATAATGTCACTATATTAAGTTAGCAATTGGCTTCAAGTCATTGTTTCTATATCAAGGCCAAACAAATGTTATATTGAGGTGAAATGTATTTTGTATAGAAGCCATAATTATTAGAGAAGACATACCATACAAATTGTATAAATAATCAATGCCAATATTGTATGAAAATTTCCATCATAAAACTAAACCAAACTTTATATTGATGCCATATGGAGCAGTATAGATAATTGATGCCAAGATTGTATGTAAACTTCCATCACAGAGCCAAAATAAACTTTATATTAAGGTCATGTGTATTTGGTATAGAAGTCATAATTCTTAGCGAAGATGTACCATACGAACTATATAAATAATCAATGTCAAGGTTGTATTACATATTTTTTTTAAACAGATATCTCCGTCGAATATTCAACAGAACAAACTATTTTTTTTAAAACATAGACCTCTGTCAAATATTCGATGGAATAGGTAGGCTGTTGAATATTCGACTCCTATTGGTCAAAATACTCATTGGATAATCGAAAACAGAATTGATGGACATAAGCGTCAGTTGTTTAACACTCTCTTCGAGCATAACTCTTTTCCGTCGCATATCTGACGCATCACCATCGGTCTATGAGCTTCGGAGTGATAAAAATATTGTCACATAATTTAGCTATACCGTCAATTAACCGATGCATAAACATGTCGGAAAAATGACATATGAGTTGAATATTTGACTACAGGTTGGTGCAAGACCTACCAAATATTTGATTTTTGGTCTGTTGGATATCTAACAATTTTTAGCATTGCAAAATCAACTTTGAAATGTTGGTTTATTATTGACCATTTTGTCCTTTTTCTTTGTTGGATAATTGACATCTCTATCATTGAATATCCAATGGTTACTAAACTTTCGAGCATTCGACAAAATTCCAACGACAATTTTAGGAGCACCAATGTGTCAGATAATCGACATCAATAAGTCGCATATCCGACGTTACATCATTAGAGACTCAGTAGGGTTACATATATCATCATTTGAAGGGAGTTGAAGGCATCACTAACGTTGAAGTGTTTGTGAGTTTTCTTGGAAGTAAGCATATTGCAAACTTGGAGCAGTTTTGTGGAAAGAAGATTAGTTGAGGTCATCATCTCAGATAGCAAAACAGTGGATTTGAGAATTGAAGGATTGTTTAAGAATGTTGAAGGAAAGTTAAAGGGCACTTGTGGAAGCACGATTAAGGACTGTCACCTATTCTTTGACCTACCTGTCATATTCATTTGAATAGGCTCAATCCTAAACCTGGATTAGGCAATGTTTGGAGAAAACCATTGAGAAATAATTGGAGCAAGCATTGGATAGTGAATCAATTAAAGCAAGCAGTGAAGAAATAGAAGCTCTTGACAGTGGACAAGGTGGAAGGCTGACTCTTGAAGTAAGTTATTCATGCACTCTATTTCTTAAATTTTTTAAGGGTTGAAGCCCTAGGGATTGGAGCCTCAAAAACTAGGTTAGAGCCTTGAAGAAGATAAGGTTAGAGCCTCATAAAGTCCAAGTTGGTGCTTGGCAACAGGTTGGAGCCTAGTAATTTGAAGGGTTGGTACCCTCAAAATTATTGTATACAAAATATTGTAAAAAAAAATAGGATAGGTGTCCTCATTTGTTCCTAATAAAATTTCTATTATTTATTTTCTTATTATAATTATGAAAAAATATTAACTGGTAAAATAAAAATCGAAAATAAATATTGATTAAACCCCCTCTTAGCATTTCCATTAGTTATGAAATAGGTATCTTGTGCAAAAAAAAAAAGTCAATATCTTTCTCCTTAACTAAGGTTTTTTCTTTTTAAGGTGAATTATCGCCAACTTCATTTCTTCAATTTACTTTTCATCTACACTTTAGGGTTTTTTACTCTAAACATAGGTTTGAAGGATTATAACCCCAAAAATTTCATTGTTATGCTCTAGCATATAATTTAGCCATAGCTCTACTCTTTATGGCTCGAGAGTCTCTTGTACTAAACTTATTATTCAATTTTTTGGGTTCCTTTTGCACAATAATATCCCCATGAATTGATTTAATTATAATAAAAGTGTAATTTGTGGTAGCTTGCAGATTGTTTACATAAGATGGGATTATTTCCTTTCTCAAGTACATATTTTGTTTCTCATTTCTTAATTGATCATAGTGATAATTTTTACACCCATACCCACAGCTTTTCTCTCTGATTAAGTTCTTATATGACCCTATTATAGGTACATCATTTAATGGAGTGCATTTGCATTGTTTCATTCTATTTTTGGAAGATTACCTTCATTGATTTGGAATTGTAGTGATGACATTAATGTCAAAAAATTCATGGTGCTTCTTGTCCTCATGATGTGTGATGAGTGCTTGGTGATGGATGTTTGGCTTGGTGGTCCTATTGGTTGGCATTGATGTGAACTTAGTTGTGACATGATGTTGCTACTACTGAGTAGAGTTGGATTGCACATGTGATGTTGGACTAAGGTTGACATGTTGTGTTGATTGGATATGTTGCTACTGCAACAAGTTGGAGTGTTGCTCTAGGTGTTTCATATCCTTCTACATGTGTTGGAAGCATTGGATATGTTGTTACATATGTTGGAGGTGCTTCTACCAATGATGGAGGCAATTAGATGACATGATGTTGCTACTGCAGGAGTTGGAGAAGTTGCTTCAGGTGGTGGAGGTGTTTAGAGAGATTATGGTTGTTGCCTAAGGAGATGGAGGTGTTGGTCTTTGTGTTAAAGTTGGTAGAATAAGTATTTCATGTGACTGACTTGTTCTTGGACTATTTCACCAATTGCAGACTTGACATAGAGGTTTAGAACAATGCTTAGATGCCGAAGAAGGTGTTCCATTAGCTGGAAGAGGTCCTAGACTGAAGATCCATTGGTTTTCTTCATCCTTATCCCTAATCACATGGAGCCAACCCTGTCGGAGTGGCTAGAAATCTCTATTCACTAGAAGACGGGCCTGTGGGAGCAATTGTGATGTTCCAGTCACATGGAGCCTGTGTCATGCATGTGACCAAGCATTTGCATGTGTTTTTCTTCAGATTCGCGCGTTGGTCAACTAATTTTGTGTTGTGGTGAAATTCTTGATGGGAGCCTTTCGGTTTATGGTCGGAAAAGTATGTGGGACATCCAGAAGTTAATCAAAGTTGGAACTATAAAAATTATAGTGTTGTTAGTGGTTTGATAAAGTTAATGAGTTGTATCCAGATTAAATCATGCATATGAATAGAGTTTTGAATCCCAATAGTTCTTTGTAATTATTGAGTTGAGCATCTCAATTTATCTATATATTGGAGGAAGCTAAATGCTAGTATGGTTGAGTCTTTTGTGTGTTGAGTGTGTGTGTGTGTGTGTGTGGCAGAGAGTATGCAAGCTGTGTGAGTTGTGTATTGCATATTTTTTGAAGCAACTTGCAGTTGTAGGAGCAGTGATCTGAAGTATGTTTTAGCCATCTTATTTATGTAGTGACAGAGGTGTTGATGTGTGAATTGGAGTAGTGTTTTCAGGAGACTTTTTTGGAGCTTGTTTGGATATTTTGTGTGGAGGTTTTTATTACAGCTAGTGCTTCAAATTTGATATATTATTGTGGTTTGATGATACATTTTTGCAGTGCTCATGTTGAGTAGTTCTTGGTTCCACTTTGTAATGTATGAAATGAGAACCACATAGAGGAGAGGAGTTGGAGGACTGTGTTGAAATCAATATACGTGACAAGTCATTATGGAGCTTCTCCGAGATTTTAATAAGAAATACATTTTGGAAGATGAATCAGTTAGTCATGAAAAATGAGTGGATATTCAAATTAGATTATGAGGGCTCAGCTTCTCATCTGGGCCTCCTTCTAGTGCTAGGAATGTTGATGGTATTGGATCCACCAACATTTAGAGGATTTCCCTAGTATGAAGTCCCAACTATACTTCACACCATTTGGTGTATGAGTCCCATCTAGTATGATGGCCCAGTTTCCATTATCTTAAATATATTTTTTATCTCTTGCTTGTTAGCACATGAGAGTGATATATTTGGTCTTCAAAAAGTGAGGTACGTGTGCCTGGTGTGTGCTTAGTGTAACTTGTGTCTAAGTTCCTTCATTGCAGAGGGGGAGGGTGAAAGTGAGTCTCTAGTTGAGAGGGAGTATCCCCAGCTCAGGTAGAGACTCACACAACACAACAGGATCTACACAACCTCCATCGTAGTAGTCCACACGGATGCAGTAGTCACAAACACTAAGGTAAATGAATAGCATGTACAACACCCAGCAAAGTATTCCACACGGGTGTGATGGTCATTATAACAAATATACAAGAATGAATCTTTATGGTGTTTGATAGAGTAGTCCACATGGACGAGATAGAAATATCAACCATCACAACACATCTTTGACAATATATGCACTAGAATAACTGATGTAGTTCAACTGCCCTATTACAAGTTAAGAAAACATGCATCACAAGCATTTAAAGAATAGTCTTACAAATGAATACAATGCATGCATGAAAATGTGTTGGCCTATGACAGACTTCTGAATTAAGCAAAAATTCCAAGACACATTCGTACATCATACACCACTAGCCCCATTAGTGGGGCATTGGAGCCACTGCTCACTCCTCAAAGAAAATATTACAAACTCTCAAGGCTATGTTGGAGGAGCCAAGGTCAAAAGTCCTTTGCATGTACAAATGAGGGGTATATAGAGCGAAGGGTTAACTTGACCCTTGTGACACTTTGACTTCCCTCGTGACTGTTTTAATTAGGTGACTCTTCAACTGACATGACTCTTCAACTTCATATGTGGGTATCTTGGACTTCCACATTACATTACATTGATTACACAAGTTTGACCCAAAGTAGTGATGTGGCAGAGGGAACTCATGACACAACTCAACATGACACTGCTGGTAAGCACATGTTGGTTATGTTGTTCGTGTCAAGATGATGTGTGCTAAGTGATGAGTGTGCTCATGGTGTACCATAGCTTCACCTCTGCATGGAAAAGTGTGTGGAGTCTTCAATGGTCTTGGTGTTCGCTTGATGGTTCATGCATGTGCATGTGTCTCCTTCACTTGCTACTTGGTATGCTTTGTGTGTTCATCCAACCATGACCAAGTCTTCTAGCATGCACTCAGCATTCATCCCATTCATCACCGCGCCATGTCTTATCCATGTACCTATTTCTGCAATCACTCATGACGAGACGACATCAAATCCAAAAATCCCCTAGTCTACCATGGTGCATTGTCTTTTGTTTCCAGGTGCAAGTGACTGGGAGAAAGGACAAGGCTTTGAAACATCGTAGAGCACATGTCAGGCTGGGATGAGAAGGTCTGGGACACTGTCGGGAAACACTACGTAGAGGTCATTGGGAGGTTGTGTTGAGCAGTTCGGGACAACAGTGACATCTGCAAGAGATGGCTCAGCTTGGAGGAAGAATTACGCAGTTTCTTCAGGAAGGTAGTGCCAGCAGCAGGGAGCACTGGCACTAGCGGTGAAAACTAAGCCATTTTCCAGAGTAGGGTAGGATCAAGCTGCGAGAGCACTGGTAGTGAAAGTTGTACAATTTCCTAGAGGAGTTCAGGATTGGGCTACAAGAGCTTGCTTGTCAGAACTGCGCATTTTTGGGAGGTAGTCAAGCAAGACATGACTATGCAGTTTATGGGCTAAGTGGAGTGTTGGGAAGCAAGTGGACTGTCAATGAAAACAGAGAAGGCCACCAAGGGTACTGCCTGGAAAAACTACACAATTTATCGAGAGAGTGCAGTGACAGAAAGCATGTTCCTGCCCCTCATGTCTGTGCAGTTTCTATAGGCAGTGCAAGTAAGCATGCTGGATAGATACTACACAATTTTGGAGATGAATGCAGCGATGGGTCACAACTCAATTCAAATTTTTTAGTCTACTAGTGGGAGGCTTGATGGATAGGCTTGTGGGAAGTGTGGTTTAAAATGGATTCTTGGGAAACTTCTGCGTTGTTCTGGGTGAGAGTTAGGTTCCTTAACTCTAGAACTTCATGCGTAGACTGTCTAGAGGAAAACCTTAAGCTCTGCGTAGTTATGGACAATAGTGCAAGACCACTAAGGGATGAGACTAGGTAGTGTGGCTCAGTGGAGGTATAGTTGATGGTGGGTGGTCTGGTAGATAGATGTTCAGAAAAATGGCTAAGTGTGTGAGCGAGTGAACTCATGTATACATGACCTTGCAAACATGACTCGATGAGAAGACAACTCAGCCCAACAAGCCAACATGTCTCAGTGTGACTGTCTAAAGTTTGAGAGTGATAAATGCGACACTTGAGATAGATCATTGAATGATCGTGACGACACTTGCATGACATTGTTTACAACTTCATATGTGGGTGTGATAGATGTTTATATAGAGAACACAACTCATACACACAAAGACAAATCTTCATCATCACCAGAACAAGGTTGCAAGCATGACATAGCAATCAACATGCTGAATATAACAGTTGTTCAAATAAGTGAAAAGCAAGCAACACATGTAGAGGAAACACATGAATTGATGTTTTTGTGTTTGCACACATGCATGCTACTGAAGTTAGGATGATATGACAATGACAAGAAGTCTTGCGAACTCAACTAAGAGGTGTACTTCGAAAGGTGTTCTTTACTTATCATACTTACCCTCGAGCTGATCATGCATCCGAAAAAGTTTGCATGCGGTCCTGATCTTTTTCCATCACTTGGTCTCTTGGTCCTTCTCCTCAATTCCTTCAGAGTGATCTCAGAATCTTACCTTTTCCTATAGTCACTGAGAGATATATCAATGCAGTTTCATTGGGCAGTGACTGTTGCTAGCATGAAGCCCTAGGAGGCCCATCTGTGCAATTCCTGAATGCAAGATAGATAGGGAATATTGGACAACCCTACATAGTTTTGAAGAATAGGACATTGCTATGGGTTGGGGTCTTAGGACAACACATCTGCGCAGTTTCAGGTTTCAAGTCAGACTGAGTAGCTGAGTGACAATACTGCACAACTTCTGGAGACAATGGGTTTTGTCTTGGGGAAGGACACTAGGGGAAACCACTGCACAATTTAGGATTCCAAGGGAGGTTGGGGTTTCTGTGCACTGTGGAGTTCCAGCAGGCAAGGGAGAAAGCTTGAGGGTTGCAGAAGAAAAGTGCATAGTTATAGAAAGCTTGATGAGGCTAGGTTGCTCGAGACATGAGCTAAGCGTGAGATCAGTGAAACATATTTAAGTGGTGATAAGACTCGACTATGATCATGCAAGAACACTTAGTGATGCAACATAGACCATCCATAATGTATAAAACATACTCTGCTTGATGCAACAACCTTTGTGACAAGAGTGCGTGAATTGAGTGTGAAACATGTCTACATAATGAAAACAACTCATACGTACAATATCTCCCTTGAAGAAAAACAACATTCCCTTTGCATGACAAACAACAATCGCTATGCCTAAAGATGACACGTGCTGCATAAAGATGAGAACATGAAAAAGTCTTAATATCAAGGAGGGGGGGATTAAGATAATTAGCTTACCAATAAGTGACCAAGGACAATCGATCACAGGAACCAAGGTAGGTTGCGAAATTTGCATGCGAGCTAAAATTTTGGAGGGTGGTTGTAGCCGATACAACAGTTTTTTAGCTATGGCTTTCCTGAGAAAATCATTGTGTTATGTGCGACTAAAATCTTTCACTTATATTCTTCATGATGCCATTTATTAATTATTGTTTTCACTAATGAGTAGAGTAGATTCAAGTTAATTGTTTTAGCATATTACAATTTGCAGTTTGAATCTACAAGAAATTTCTACATTGTGCTCATTCTTTTTTTAGAAGACCTTGACTATCTATCCACATGCACAGATCTGTGATGGGGTTCCATAGGAGCCTAGGATGTGTTGTTGGGGGTAGTTACTATGATGAGGTGGAGGAGGTAGAGTTAGACACGTGTTTCGACTTGAGTTCTTTCACTCATTGGGACCATATTCCATTTTACAAATATGACTATCCATATAGTGGAATGAACTTTCAGGGGGATCTCGATCTACCACTACCTCTAAGACGAGTGTGGGGTCCATATGGTAAGTAGGAGATACTATATTTTGGTTGCATGTAAAGTTTAGAAAATAAATTTATGTTGTACTAATTTCCAAACTTTTGGTAATGTAGATATAGCACCGATGAGGTCGGAAGGATATGCAAGATGAGGCACAACACTTGGGGCTGCAAATCAGAGAGGTTTGACATCACAACAGAGAGTGGATAGTGATGCGCTACTAGAGGATATCCATCTTAGGTTTGACATGTTGTTGATTCGTGTGACAGAGTAGAAATGACATGAGTTAGAAGATTAGTATACAGATGAGTGCATTGGGCTTCCCTCGGAATGGCAAGGTATCACTAAGTGCATAGCTAAGGCCAGTCAAGCAGTTTGAGACTTATGGGCAGGTGGGATGGATCCATTGGCTCAGGATCCTCGAGATGATAGTGATTAGGCATAGGGACATGTGGGCCCCTATTTTTGTTTTTTTTTGTAACATGCAATGGGCATGTCGAATGTATTCAGAATAGTGGACTCCAAACTCTATATGTTGGATATTATGATACATAACATAATTATGCATCTTTTGTGACAATTTTGGTTTTCCATTTGTTTGTGTTATGGATGTATTCATGGACACAAATCTAGAATATTATTTGCAATGGTATCTACATAGTTATTTTGTGCTCTAGGAACATGACTGAATGTAATGGATTCAAATTCATGTGCCAAAAGCTTAACTCGTAGATATTTTCTAAATAGGACAGGATTACGCACATGATAAATGACATTCAATTACATGAAAATTAGCAAGGAATCAAGACAAACATGTAGGTGAAGGATGCGATGATCAAGGGAATCGACTAACAAACCTATCACTACATCATATTCGGCTTGGTTATTGGTGGAAGATCCAATGTAGACGTAGTTGGAGTGAACTAACAAATGTAGATGGGTGAAAATGGCCCAAGCTGCCTAGGCTAGATTCCTAGAGAAGCGACTCGCACCATCGACATAACCGATATGTGGTGTGGATGATGGATCCATATGAAAGACACAAGAAAACAACAAATGAGATGATGGGGAATGTATGCTACCTAAATGCAGAAAGAAAAAGGGACATGCATTTAAATGGGAAATGTTATGGATAAAATTTCTTCAAGTAGAGTGCATTACAAGGGTTAGGAAGGATTTCTCCTTTTGTACATTCTAAAAGGTATGCCCCCTTTCTCAAATATTTACGAATGATGTAAGGACTGAGCCATAAAGGTTCAAACTTCCCATGCCACAAGACATCATGAGCTTGGTCATAAATGAGAAAAATATCAGCTTCATGAAAGGTATGAGGGTGGACTTTATGGTCATACTAAGCTTTGGTGTGATTCTTAGCCACTTCAATGGTTTTAAATAAAACACAATGGTGTTCATTGGCATGCTCAAGCATGATGAGTCTTTGTTCTAAGGGTTGGGTTTCCAGGAGAAGTTCGACAACAAGGTGGAGGGAGGGGATTTCACACTCTATAGGTAATACTTCATCCTATCCAAAAACAAGGTGGAAACGAGTAAACTCAGTGGCGGCTTTTATTTATATAGGCCGAAAACACAGGGAAGAACATAAGGTGCCAATTGGTCTTGTGTTTATTCATTGTACGTTGATGCATATTTTTAAGAAATTTATTGATAGCTTAAATTTGGCCATTTCCTTGGGGGTAATAAGATGATGAATATTGGTGTTCAAATCCCAAGAGTGAGGATAGATCACACCTAATCTCATCTTTGAAGTGTCGACCATGGTTGCAAACCAATTCTTCGGAACCCCAAATCAAGCGATACCATGGTTAAAGAAGAAGGACGAAGTGTTCACCTGGTTCTAACACTTCAAAGCCTTGATCGAAAACCAATCCGAGAAGAAAATCAAGATATCAAGGACTGATTATAGGACCAAGTACGAATCCAATGAATCCCAAGATTATTGTAAAGAAGCTGGCATTAAGAGGGAGAGTACAATGCCATACACTCTGAGAATAATGATGTGGATGAAAGGAAGAATCTCTCTATTGTAGAAGCAATTCATGGCATGCTTCATGATCAAGGCCTTCCAACGTTCCTATGGGCTAAAGATGTAAATACCATTGTGTATGTTCAAAACCAATGCCCTCGTTAAGCATTGGACCTCAAGACTCATGAAGAAATGTTCCCTAGTAAGAAACCCGGTGTCTCTCATTTTATAATTTTTGGAAGTCCCATATATTTTCATGTGCCAAAAGAGAAAAGAAGCAAATTGGGTGCATCTAGGAAGAAAGGAATCTTTGTGGGTTATAGCGAAAATTCTAAGGGATATATAATTTATGTGGCTAGTCAAAAGGAATTTGAGATAAGTCATGATGTCACCATCAACGAAGATATGGCCCTTAGGAAGATCAACAACCTTCCTATCCTAAGGAAGGACAAAGAAGCTAACACCAGAAATCAGGGTGCAAAAGAAGATGAAACGATGCATGATGTTGATGAACCTATGGATCCTATTGATCCTCCTCCTCATGAGCCTCCTCCTCCAAAATGAGACCCTCATGGCTTAGGGAGACTCTCGAAGATGCTGAGAGACACATTGCACCAAGGGGGACTCTTCGTGAAAGTAAGAAGCCGAACATGTATCAAGGATATTTGACCGCCATGAGCACTATCATTCAAAATGAGCCTTCATCATTCGAAGAAGCTGTGAAGCATCAAGTATGGAAGGATTCTATGAATGAAGAATATGAGTCAATTATGAATAATGGTGTCTAGGATGTGGTCCCTAGACCCCATGACAAATCGGTTTTCACCTCTAAGTTGCTCTACAAAATCAAGCATGGAGCTGATGGAAGTAAAAAAAAGTTCAAGGCTCTCTTTTTTGCTCGAGGCTTCTCTCAAAATGAAGGTGTAGATTATGATGAGATATTTTGACCTACTGCCTGATACACCACCATCCACTCGATCATAGCCCTTACTGCCTCGCAAGGATGGAACTGACATCAGATGGATTTCAAGACCACTTTCTTGCATGGTTCAATCAAAGAGGAAGTCTATGTGGAACAACCTGAGGGGTTTGAGGTTCATGATCAGGAACCTCATGTATGCAGGTTGAAGAAAGATCTCTATGGATTGAACCAAGCACCTTGGGCTTGGTATGAGAGGATCGATAGCTAATTGATGAAGCTTGGATTCACTAGAAGTGAAGTCGATCCAAACCTTTAATTTAAGGTTTAAAATGATAAACCTCTCATTATAGTACTTTATGTGGACGACCTCTTTCTAATAGGTGCAGACCCTCTCATTCACAAATATAAGAGGGAGTTGGCTTCTGAATTTGAGATGAAGTACCTAGGACCAATGCACTATTTCCCAGGGTTGAAGGTCTGGAAAAAGCTAGGTGAAATTATTCTCTCTCAAGGAAAATATGCTATGAAGATATTGGAAATATTTGGGATGGTGGACTACAAGCCTGTGACTACTCCGATGGAACTTAACTTTAAGAATTTATGTGGTAGTCATGCTGGACCTGAATTGGGAAATTCTCCTAAGTATTTTCAACTCATAGGAGCACTAATGTTCTTGGTGAACTCCCGTCTGGACATATGTTTTGCAGTTAACACATTAAGCCAATATATGGTTGAGCCTATTCATATACATTGGATTGGTGCCAAGAATATATTGAGATATCTTTGGGGCACAATCACTAATGGACTGAGATAAACTGTCGGAGATATGAGGTTGCATGGTTATTCCTATGCTGATTGGACTGTAAGTATGGTGGATCACAAGAGAACTTCTAGATGATGTTTTGCTTTTGGTTCTGCTTTGATGTCCTGGATGAGAAGAAAGCAGAAATCAATTGCCTTGAGCACCACTGAGGCCGAATACATACCTGCTAGTATGGCCTCCTATGAATTTGTATGGTTGAGGAAGCTCTTCAATGAGTTGTTTGGACATGTGTTGGATACCACCGTGATCCTCTGCAACAACCAGAGTGGGATCTGATTATCAAATAATTCTGTGTTTCATGATCTCTCCAAGCATATAGATATCAGGTACCACTTTATCTGAGATATGGTACAACAAGGAGCAATAAGGCTCCATCACATTGGGATTGATGAGTATGTTGATGATATTATGACAAACACCTTGGGGAAGGTCAAGTTCTTGGCCTTCTGAGAATGACTTGGAGTCATGGAGAGACCCTCTTTTGACGGTCCTATATGAGATGGACATTGAGCTATGGGAGCTCCAAGGGGCTTGGGGTACTTCTTGGAGCGATGAGAAACCATAGAGTGAGTGGTTTTCTATGTATAAGGTGAGTGTTTTAGCCTTCCCCTATGATACCCCTTGGCGACATGTAGGCAGGATGAGTGGTTCATCCTTCTCCTGCGGAGACATCCTACCCATGTAGTCTAAGACTCATGGGAAGTACTTCTCATCTCGCCAATGACTAGGGAAATGAGGATAGGGACCATAGTACTGTAGATGGATGCATCGTGTACTACCATACTCCCTATGATAGGATGACCAATATTTATCTAGGATCAATTGGAACTGTATTTGGGTCAATAAGAGTGGTATGACACACTCTCTTTTGATTGGAACTGACTTTGGGTCAGTAAGAGTGGTATGACACACTCTCCTTTGATTGGGACTGACCTCAGATCAATAGAGAATGGTATGATACATTCTCAATCACTTCTTCTTCTTCATAGTTTAGCAGAGCATATTAGTGCATTGAGCGCAGAGACAGTACAGATTGGTAGATGGATTAGCAGATGGAGTTATCCCTAGTTCAGAGGGAGTGTTAAAATTGGAAACTAGGGGAAAAATCCACATGGGTCATATTATTTATGACAACTGATATTTTTCTTGGATTCCCCTCTTCGAGAGGTGTAGGATTGATCTAAAGATCATCTGATTCTGACATTTACAAATGAAGTTATTAATTTATTTTGATTCTCGACAAATTGTCAAGGTCAGCTAGCAAACTTACGTCGACTCAAGAGCCCAACAGTCACGTCTATTCATCCTCAACATTTCATATAAATATAAGGTGACTTAGCCTCATTTGGACACACTCATATTCACACTTATCTCTTTCTTTCCTCATTTTTTGGGTATGGATTTATGGGTCTCTCTCTCTCAACACATCCAAAAATTTAGGAAAGCAAAATTTCAAGAAACTGAATTTCTAGATAGTTTGACCAAGCATTGACCAGCATGCATTGACCTCCTTTGACTGTGTTTTTGTGAGGGTTATCTATGTTTGGGCAGGCCGCATTTCTAGGCACATAAATTGAGGCTAAACGTTGACTGTAGCTAGGGTTGACCGCAGGTGGGTTGTTTGACTAGAATTTGACTCGGTTGAATTTGACTATTTTGAGGGTTGTTTTATCTTATTGGTTGGAGGCCAAAGTTGATTGATTTGTTAACAATCAAATCTTCGATGTTGACCAGCATTGAATTTTCTGGTTAGAGCTCTTTCACTGCTGTTATAAATTATTAGATTTATAAATTGTACTCTCTGTCTCTGCTAAACTATTGAAGACTAAAAGAAGATTTGATCCAAGGTTTCCCCACATTGGGGTTTTTCCCTAGCTGGTGCCACATCTTGTGTCCTCTTGTCTTGGCTTGTCTTCTACTATTTATGTTTATGTTCTATCTGTATTTTACTATCATGTTGATGTGATTGCTAATCTGAATATTGATACTGGGATAATAAATAAATTGAAGTAAAATTTCTCTAAAGCATAGAACATGCCATTGTTGCATAAAATTAACAAAGGATCATCAGAGCTTATAGTGAATAAGTGTTCATATGGAAGATCATCATTAACTGGCGGATCTAGTGTACTAGTAGGAAATTCATAAATAAGTTTAGCAAGGGCTAAACCTTTCTTACTCTTGCATGCTACAAATTCTAGATCAAATTCTTTGAGGATAAAAATGTAATGGGAATACTTCCCATTAATGATCTATCGACTCAACGGGAAGGCCATGGGGTAGAATTAGTGAAAACTATGGTGGTACGCATAATGATATAATAACGAAATTTGTTAATAAAGAACACAACAACCAATGCCAAATTTTCATCATGGGAATAGGACATGTTAGCGCTCAAATCTGCCTCAGGCTGAGGAAGGCAAAACTCAAGGCCACATCAAACCAAGCTTAGCCTCATAGCTAGCCCTACAAGCACAGGAGAGGGCTCTCTCTGGGTCTATCTCAGCAAAAGGTCTTCAGAGGGGCTAAGATGACTCAAAATTAATACTGATTTTAGGCTAGTAAAGAGATTGGAAAGTTTGATTTAAGATTTTGAGGTTTTTGTTGGAGAAATGGGAAAAATAATTTTAGGTCCGGGGATAAGGCCAGATCTTTGCAGAATTTTGAGTTGGGGCGAGGTAGGCAGTAGTTTTGATGCCTTTGATCAAAGGTATGGATGGATCAAAATGACAAGGAGCTGAAGAGGGCAAGGGAGAACATGGATCCTCTCCAAACTGGCGAAAACATGTAAAACTAAACAAATTTAAAGGAAGAGCACTGTGAACAATGAATTCAACCTCATTTACTCATCCATTTAGTTTCAGAAGCATAAGAAGGGAATGGCATACATTAAACATGAATGAACTTACAATAAAATGAGAGATAACATCATCAAGAACTGAAAGCCACAAGAATCCCAACAAGTGCTGCAAAACCTCTAATCTTTCCTTAGCCAAAATATGAAAAATATGTACAATAGTGTGCCAAAATCTTCCCAAGAGTCCAACCCTTGCTACTGACTGAAACTTTACATATATAGATCAAGCTAACCTCATTCCCTAACCTCTAGGGGTCGAGCTCCTCCTTCTAGGAGCAGTTTGAACAAATTCTAAACATGGAGCAAGAATCTAGGTGACCAAAACAACCTACCTCTAAAAAGAAGGAAATTGATTCATTACATTAATTTTTTGGCTAATTTGTGAATGAATCATCTATAACAAGGTAAAAAGGTGCCAAGTTACCTCATACACATCAAATTACATCAAGCTGGGTTAAAAATCACATCAAGAAGTGAAACTAGTGAAAACTGGCCAAATTCCTGAGCTGGAAGGTGAAAACTTGGCCAAAATCCTCCATGCGCAGCGCCTTGATCTCTATGCACAATGCACCTTTCAAACTGATTTTGATGAAATTTCCGACACCCAAATTGAGCTCACGATAGGTTTTTGGAAATCCCTAGATGTCTACTTTCCTACCCAAGTGGAATTTTCCAATTTGGAGTTCATTTGCCCCCTCAAAACTGAATTCTCCCAGAGGTACTTCCTGCTGTGGCAAAAGGTGACAACAAGGTGGTTTTTATGGTGTTTTTGGCCCTTTTGACCATCCAGATCTTGATGAAATGCTTTGGAAATAGCTGAGCATGTGACATTCTTCATGAAAAATCCAAAACTACAAGCCATTTGTGATTTGGACCTCCCAATCTTATGGGACGCGCGCGGCGCGCTACGTGTTGAACCAAAAAACCTGTTTTGCAAGCCAAAAATTTCAAAATGACAAAAATTTCTCCGAATTTGCTCAAATTCAGAGTGAAGACCCTCTATCATGTATTATGCTCAGCCAGTGAAGCTTCGGCCAAAACTCGAAGTGGATCCGACCTCTTTCGCCGTTTTAGTGCTTGGCTCAACCTCCTTTTCAAAATCTTCATTTTTGCCTTGTTGACATGCATGCAAGCCTAATAATGATGTTTCATGTGACGGAGCATGTCTTTATCTCTATTAGCCTTTTCCAACAACTTCTCTAAGTGGATGTTGACCCTCTCGAGCCAAGTCTCCCGGTCAGCTTCTATCTCCTGCTTATAAACTGAATCTATGTCTGACATGGCTATGAAAACAAGATGTCTGCAATATGTATGTTGATATAGGTGTAGTGAAATCAAAAGTTCAATGTATGCGCAAAACCTAAACATGTTACATGTGTACCAAAGCATCATAGGAAACAAGCCACAGTGGTAATAGCTCTATTTAAGTAGACTGGCATAAAATAGTCAATGCTTTGATCACAAGGGAATTTGACAAATGAGCAAAAAGTGTAATGTGCACCCTTTGCAATGTTGGCTAAAACTTTACAAATGAGTATGGGACTATATTTCACCAATGGAGAATGGGAAAATATTCACCAAGCCACCCACATGTCTTTAAAAACCCTAAGGAATGATTTTGGTATGAACATAGGGTTTCATTTTTCAAGACCCAATACATCAAATTTCCCATCTTGAAACACACTTCAAACATTGACTGAGCAGCAATGAAATACCTACTTGCAAGTTTTGGAGTGGATTTGGTATGATCTGGTCGCATGAACAAAGTTTTCTTGGTGCTGTAACCCAGTGCGCAGTGCATAAACCCAATGCGCAGTGCAGCTCTATATGCGCAGCACCTTTGTTAATTTATACTAGCTAGTGAGGCCCAATGCGCAGCCCACATAGACCCAATGCATAGCGCATTTTGTAAGAGCCACTTGGAGGCCTTCCCGATGTTGAAATCGGGTGCAAGATAGCTCGTTGGAAAGGTATCGGAGTCTAATTTCTACTAAAACTAGAATGTTTTAATTTGGAGTTCAGTTTCCTTGTCAAAAATCAAATCTCCCAAGACTGGTCAAAATGTGCCAAATGAGGCTGCCTCAAGGCAGAGTGCTGTTGCAATCAACTTTTGAATGCCTTCCTCAATTCCAAATTGAGCTAATGATAGCTCATTGAAAAGATCCTTTTGTCTAGTTATCCTTTGACTCATCAAGAAAGTTATTTGGCCAACCAATCTAGGAGAAAACTTATTTGTCCCAAAGTCACTTCAGAGGTGCATCAATTCTCCTGAGGCGATTGTATTTTTGACATTTCTCTAAAACCATGACACCTGTGTAAAAAGTGAAGGAGTTTTTCTTCCTTGGCCTGTTGTGGACAAAAACCTCTCTCAGTTTTCTAAAATTCATCTTTGATTTCTCTGAAATATCTTTCAAGTGAAACTTATCCCGATGTGTGAAACAAGGAATTTTGTCGAAATGAAGCGAAATGAAGGGGATAAGGGGCTTCTAAATTCTTGGGGAAATTTTGGGAAATAGGGAGGGATGTTAGGAAGCAGGAGAAAGTGGAATCTCAGAGATTTAGTGAAGGGAAGGGGTTCAAAAGGGAAAAACACAGGCCTAGCCTATAAAATTACCAAGTTGTGGCAAGAGACTAGGCTTTGTGCAAAAAAGAGGAATTTGGGGAATCTCAGTGATGGGAAGTGTTTAATAATGTCCATTAATGATAGGGGAAGGTGTATGAACATCAGGATACAAGTTTTTCTAATGATTTGACCATCCAAGAGAAATTACCTCCAAAACCCTAGGAGAGGGAAATGGACCTTACCTAGGCACAACTGAAGCATGAACAAGATGTAAAATGACCCAATGGAACTTGACATGATGATGAAAACCCTCTGAATAATGGTACACTCAGCTGAATGGTGACATGGACCGACATTTGGACAATTTCGAAAAGAGTGAAAAAAAACCCTAGACCTAATGCCTAGTGACCAAATTTTGCTTGAAGACTTATTGAAATGACAAAATTTGACCTTGACACCTTGAAATCACTTTGTAAGAGCATTTTTGATCACTGAAGGAAGGCTGCAAAGGCTGAAACTAACACCAGGAAAGTGGGCAAGTTCAAAATGTCACTACTACTCCATTTTTGCAATAACCTGACGATGTGCAACTTGCTGATTCATGCCACCATTGATGAATGGCCAAACAACTTAATCTTGGCTAGTTCATATTTCAATTTACTGGTTTTAGAGATAGAGAATAAAATTTGTCCAAACTGTTCAATCTTGGAAGATAAATAGATAGGTAGAGAAGCAAAGGAGCTCAAAGGTTTAATCTGAGCCCTTGGAAGAAATAAGTGCAGACTTTGATAGGTTTATCATGCAAAGAAAAGAAAAAACTATAAGGGTTTGCTAGTCCAAATGCACCCAAAGAAAAAAAGAAAAAATGTTAGGCAAAGTAGGCTGGGTAGGCAGAATGATGTTGCAGAATGTGACTTGTGATGTATTGTGTGAATATGTTAACTTTCAATCCCATCACAAGTACAAAGCAGATACTTTGATACAGTTCAAGTGAGGAAGATTTCATAACTAATTTCCCTTCATGCCTTTTTCCCAAAACATTTACTAATTTCCCCAAAGATATTAAGGTTTGTTGAATATCTCCAAAGAGCCACTTATTACATTTCATCATTGCCTAAGTGAATTCCCATTTTACTTTGGAAAATGGCCATCTTTCTAATATAGACCCCATCTCTTCCCTTGGCCTAAGTTTTTATGTAAAAATACTGAAAAACATTAAACTTAGTGCCTACTTTCATTCATTTGTCATATTAACACTAATTTATATTATATAATTCCCCTGAAAAAGATACCCATATCCCATACTATATATAATATAATCCTCGCCATTGTATATACCCCGCGCTGGTTAAACTAAACCATAAGCACTATATAAATTGGGAATTAATGGTTTATCTGAAACCCATTAAGAACCCTCCCCATGCCATTAATAGGATTAATTAATATTTGGTTAATTAATAACTAAACTCAAAACCCTCAGAGCCCCAATGCATTGAAACATGTTTAACATAAAGCGGGCCCACCCCTTAACCCTCCTCCATCTCCCATAAGCGTCCACCGTTAGATCTCGGGCCTCGCATCCGATGACCTACATTCATATCGGGACCCGTCTATCCGCCAAACATTAACCCCCGGGGAAACAGTGGTATTTCCCCCGTACAGATGCCATGGGTCGATTGCCCACGGTGATCGCTGCCTCCCCACCCAATATCGCTTGACCCTAAAGGTGGTGCGGGGGAAAACCACTTACCACCCCCCCCCCCCCCCCGCGTCACGACAAAATGCCCAATCAAGGTGACGTCAACAACACATTAAATGCCAAAACCCCCGCCAAAGCCAAAATTGTTGTTAAAATCACGATAAAACGTCATTTTCGCCCATTTGCACTGTGAATTGTTTTTCATGCAAATTACATTTGACTGATTACTCAAGCCTACAGTCCGCCACTCGGCCAGCTAACATCAACGTTGTGCTCTGTAGCTCATCAGTCAACCTACAAAATACACTGTTTTCCTTTTGAGTACATGTATTTATCCAATTCGCCTCCCGAAACCGTAATTTCATTTTTCCTCTGTAAATTCTACCAAAAGAGCCAAATTTGAGTAAATTCAGTCCATAGCTCTCAAAGAAATAAACCTATAACTCCTGTTTCGCCCATTTTCTCTATAGAAACTCCACCTCCAAGTTTGAAGACACAAGAACCAAACATGGAGGCCCCCGCAACCCTCAATGTCACCCCCTTGAATTCACCTCATAAAGACCAGGATTATCTGTCCTTGGCTGACAAAGACTTTCAAAATAAAGACCTCACTGCTACTGTCAACCACCTCCAAGCCTTCTGCCAAATCAAGGACAGTCACTCAAATAACACTGATATTTTTGGAATTTGGGAATCCAATTTGCCCAGATATTTCCTTCCCTCTGTCCATGTCTTCCCGAACATAATTCACCAATGTTGCGCTAACTATGACCCTGTCCGAAGAGCAGTTATGTGTCCCTCCAATACCGGTAGGTCTCCTTCTAAAACTGTCCTTTTTTACATAACTGCTGAATCCATCAATGAGATGATACATTTCAATCCCACTAAGCCCCCTTCCCGTCTTTCCATGGGACTTTTACTCAACCAAGCTTCTAAATTTCCCAATTCAGAGATAACCCGCATTGCTCAAATTTTCATGCTACCAGAGCATCATCCTACAGGCCCACCTCCTTATCTACAAGTCTGTTTCACTAAAATAGGACAACTTATTGTTGACATGATAGCCCTAGTTTTGGGATTTAATACCAGTGAATTTGTTGATGACATCACCCTAGTTTTGTTGTTAATGTTTCAGATGATGAGTCTAGTTTCAGACTCGAAACGTCGACCAGAAAATATGAACACTGTGGAAAATCCGAACTCCATTCAAAAATCACACCACAGTAATCTGCAATCTAAAATAGCCCCTTGCTGTCAAATATGACTATGCCACTTTCATTGCCAACAAAATCCATGACCAATTTATAAATTTGGAAAGAGAAGGAGTGTTCAAGTATTCATCTTTCATATACCATCCTCTGTTATACTATCATTCAGATAGTTTTCCATTTCACATCAGGAAATTGGATTCAAAGGGAAATAGGAGGTTTGTAATCTTTTGGAGCTCAGTTTTCCATAAAAGTTATGAGTATACTTACACCTACTGTAATTTTATTGACTTGTTTATTCATCCGGCATCCACTCTGTTGATAGGACATCCCCTTCCTAGGCTCTCTGGTGATATAAAGAAGATTTTACAGCTTTCCAGACAGTATAAGATAGGTGACTGGTACTTGTACCAGAATCACACAGAAATCAGAATATATGGGTGTGAACTTTGCCCATTCAAGTTGCCCAAATATGTACCCATGAGGTTATTTGCATTAGAATATTTCAGACAGCTTATCAATGCAGACTTGACCCATTTTTGTAATACAAAGGAAAAGGCTTAACTAAGAATAAAAAGCCAGTTAGGTCCTTTTATCATCCATAAGAGGGAGGCATGGGAAGATGCTAAGGAGATATTATGGGAATGCCTTAGATTGAAGAAGAGTTTTTGGTGGGTGCCATATGACCCAAATAGTTTTATAAGTGACGGAAAAGTAAGAAACATGTTTTTCATTTACATACATCGTAGGATCCCTGAAATTGCACAATATGCCAATCAGGATGAGTGGGTAGAGGGTAAATTAATAGAAGAAATTATTGAAGAAGAAGAGATGGAAAAAGCTATGAAGGACCTTGAAAAGACCCTTGACCTGAACTCTTTTGGATAGGTATCTTTCAAGCTGCCACAACAAACAGGTTCTGGTACATCTTCTGATGGAACTTCTTAGCAGTCTGCAAAAAGATCAGCACACCAACTTCAGGGACAACAAAGGGCAAGGAAGTGGTAGACACAGAACAGCCTGAAATGAGAGATCAGCAGGGGCAAATTCCTCCTGTCCAAATCGAAGCAGCAGAGGTTCCTGGATTGAAGACTCCTCTAAATGAGAAAAAGGATAAGAAAAGTGACAGGGAAAATGCCACACCTATCAGTGGGCCTCCAGAGAAAACAGGGGCAAAAAGGTAAAGACTGAACCCTCTATCAGAAGATGAATTTGTTGAGGAAACCACAGGTAGTCAAAGAGGGGAAAAGATAGTAAGCTAGGAGACATCCCTGGTGATAGATACATCAACTAGCTCAAACAGGCAAGAGCTAGAAAGGCAACATAGTGTGGAAGTTTCATCCACTAGGCCACCAAGCAAGTAGGCCTCTGATATCAAAAGAACATTCATATAGATAAAGGCCTGGAATGACCCACTGAGGCTGCAGATTTACAATCAATATCTTAAGATGGCCCCCACAAACCAACAAAGCTTAATGTCTGCATATGACATTAAAGAAGGTAAAATGATCATGAGCTACTTTAAGCCCAAAGTGCAACAACCACAGTCAGCAGCTGACTACATCAGGACAAATCTGGAGGTCCTTGCCAAGGACATCCATCCCATGGACCAGGTTGAGCTGCATAAACAGACTAGAGAGATGGTCTACTCCACACTAGCAGATAAGGCAATGTTATCTCATAAACTGCAAAATTCCTTGGACAACACCTCTGTTCAACTAGATTTGGAGAAGGCTTCTTCTCTAGCCAAGGACAATAGGATAAAGTCTTTGGAAGATATTATTATTGAACTACGACATGATCCCAAAGATGCCAAAGGCATAAAGGCATTGATGAAGAAAAAGGAAGAGGACATTGCTACCGTCAGAAAACAACTGAAACTACCCCCTACTATGCATCCACGGACTGTAGAAGTGGTGTAGCAGAAATCTGAAGAGGACATGATGGACCTGCTCATGAAACTGAATGATAGATTGAGTGAGACAGAGCAGGCATTGGAGAAAGCTATAAAAGAAAAGCAGGGAGAGTTGACCTCCCAACCAACTGAACAAGTCCCTACAGTTAGAACTACCCCCTCCACACTTGAAGTAGTAATGCCTCCCAGTGTCCCAGCAACCACAACAGAAGTCATCACAGGTACAACAACAGCAGCAGCAGCACCAGGCAGCAGCACTGATATGACTACAGAGCAATTGATAAGAGCCATGGAGGAATTAAAACTCCAAGTATCATAATTGAAACAGGTCAAAGAACAATTGGCAAAAGTCGGAAAAAGCTATGACAAATGCAAAATGAGTGTGGCAGAGAAAACAAGGGAGGTTAAAGCATTAGAGAATAAAGTGAGACCATTGGAAAAGGATCTCTCTCTGGACAAACCTTTGGCTGAAATCAAAGGAATTTTGTGGGCCAACATCAATCAATCCCTTGGCAATGTATGGAGATCTATCCAAGTCATTTATGAACAGATTGACTTGATAAGAGCAGCCCAGGTGGAGATTCAAAAGACAAGAGCTTTATTGGGACAGATGCCTAAGCAAGCTAATCGACTAATACATTTTTTGAACACCAAGACCAGTGATGAACTATAAGCACTGGATATCGCAGACAGGACAGGCACCATTCTAGAGGTCAAGAGAGTTCTAACCAAGAGAACTCTAATGCAAAACTTGGAAAGGAGATGCCAGGACATGCAGGTGGAGATTAATTCCTTCACAGAAAAGTTTACATTTTTTCATAAAAAAGGTTTATCAAGTCCTTTGGGGAGTAATGACTGCCTGATGAAACATGTAGATTATACACATAAATTGAATAAATATATTACTGATCAAACTATTGCATCAACAAGTGCTTCAGGAGCAAGAGAACTTCCATCTGGTCAAACCTCTACGACAGCTTGGAAAATTTATTTTATATTGAGCATGAAGTGAAACATCTGTTCACCATCCCACCAAACTTCTTCAGGTACACAGAGACTGATGAAACTTTGAGAAAGCTTGAAAGACATAAGCTACCTGAAAAACAGTGGTGGCAAAGTATGTTAGAAATTCTGTAGACATATCTTTGGTATGTTTGGTATCTTTGGTGAATTGAAGTTTTTGTACCATACTGCGGAGAAAAAGGAATGAATCAGATAAAGGAGTGTCAAGTCAGAGTTGAAGACACCTGAGAAAGCCAGACCAGTTGTAAACCGACTCAAAGAGTCTGCCGCCAGCACACCCGATGGGGCGGACCAGTCAGCACTTCTTCAAGCTCTGTTTTCCCTGTTTTCAAGACTACGTGTCTCCATCTTTTGTAAAACGTGATGAGTCATCACTAGATATTATCTTCTTCAGATATTTTGTAAGATTTTTTGTATAAATACCCCCTCATTCGAAGTATTTGGGGTTGGTGAACTATTCTTGAACTGCAGTGTAATGGAAGATTTCTGAATACAAAAGCTCTTGGAATCAATTGTTACTGGAACTTTCTCGATGTAGTATTGTCTCAGAGGGCCTGTCACAGAATTATTGCATCAATCAGTGGACCAATAAGTCCCTCTATCTTTGTTTTGTAATTTCTTTAGTTTCATGATATCACATGTGTTTCACAATATAAATGGTAATGATAAAGATTAATTCAGAATTTGTTTCACTACACTCTATGTTTCATTCATTATCATTTTCTGTGTTTTCTTCAGGATTAGTATAAACAGTGTAACTCTTAATTTCTCATGTTTCCTAATTCTCTCGTATTGATTATCTGCTATGGAATTCTTAACTACTCCTTAGTAGTAATCATCCATTTTCCTATGTTAAATATGTCGAAGGATTCTTGACTGCCCTTCAACCAATTTATGCCCATTCCATTCAACACAAACCTCTGTTTGTTCCCTGTTTGACTACCTTGCTCTGTGAGAATATCCTCTGCTAAGAAACCAGATCCAGGAAACCATCCCAGTTGACTCCATTAGCCTAATGGACTGAACTTCTCAAGCTTACACCCTGTTTTATTGAATCTCACCATCCAAACATTAAACAAAACCGCTGAACTTCATAACTAGCCTAGTACCTTTCAAAACAAAGTTAAAACATAAAGAGAGAGCCCTCTCTGGATATAGATTGGCTAGAATCTGTGTCTGAAAGATTGGTTTGTGGTTACCTCGGCCATATTCCCTTTCTTACAACTTTAGGAAACAACCTGAGTGATAACACCTGGCACTGTCTTGGATGAGGGTGCATCTGTCAGTCTTATGCCTTCCACTACTTGGCAAGATTTGGGCTCCCCACATCTGGTGCTAGTCACACAGAATTTGCTAGCGTTTGACGGAGGAACCAGTCAAACATTAGGGATCCTTCCGAAGTTCCCTGTTACTTTGAGGGGCAAAACTGTCTATATAGACGTACCGATTGTGCAAGGTGCTTTAGATTTCAGTGTTCTCCTTGGCTGTGACTATGTTTATGCCATGGGGGCCCTCGCCTCTTCACTTTTCCGTGTGGTTTGTTTTCCACACGATGGAAGAATGGTGACTATTGATCAATTTTCGTTCTTTAGTCACCCGGTGCCTCCTGTGCCGCCGCCATCCCCTCTCAGTTCTTGTTCGCAAGTAGTACCTTCCTTGCCACAGGTCAATTATGTGGCTACCCATTCCATCTCCACCTCTGCTAATGATCATGCAGATGGTCTCGTACATCATGTACTGGGAGCATTGGAACCCGACCTGTCATTGGTGCATCATGACATGTATTCCTCCCAGAGTGCGTTTCTTCCATCCCGCGAAAACCTCTTGGGAGCCATGTTCTCATATGACCAATGAAACAAGGTGTACGAGGATAGTTTGTTCCTATCTCAACCTCGTTAAAAAATGAAACAAGGTGTACGAGGATAGTTTGTTACTGTCTCAATCTCGTTAAAAAATGGAACAAGGAGTCTTGAGGAAAGTTCTTGATCTTGGGTCAACCTCGTTAAAAAATGAAACATGGGTTATGAGGATAGTTCTTTTACTTTGTCAACCTTATTAAAAAGTGAAACAACTCCTTTTCCAAATCAAGTCTTTGCTTAAGATCTCGTAAAATCCAAGTCGAGTCTTTCCAAGATCTCGAAAGTGAACCTTCATTCCATCCACTTTGTTGAATGCAATGAAGCTTGGGGAGCATGGACCTCGATTTGCGTCAATATGCTAGGGGCATGCGAACTTATAGCAAGCATAGCTTTTCATTTCAAGCTTGTGTAAAGATGAAACCAAATCCAAGCAGATTTCTCCATGGTTCAAGCTTGTGTAAAAATGAACCCAATCCTGATTTACATCTCGTGATTGCTGTTTAGCCGCTAAATTCTGCTAAATGAGCCTTGGTTGTTTCATTCCATCGCCACCATCTCTTTGGCCAATCATATTCTTTCACTTGGTTTCTTTTCCTTTCTTGAGGAACCGCAACGATGAGTGGTTTTATTAGCCGGCCTCTTGACCATTACATGTTTTGAACAGTTCCTCCATTGTCGGAACTAGTTTCTACCCTTTATACCACTCGTTCCTCCAAGTCGAGTCTCCTTTAAGCTCTTTTCTGACTCGTAAAAGATGAAAAGGTTGCCGAGTATTTTTTCCCTTTTTGAATAATTAAAGAGAATAAAAATGGAGGTCTACTTTAAGCTCTTTTCCGACCATGTAAATGGAAAAAGATTGCGGGCTTTTGTCATTTCAAGCTTGTTATAGGTTATGAAATGATGTGGTCTCGATCACTTTTTTACTTTTTCAGGTCAACACCACTAACCACGAAAAGTATTCCTTGGTCGTAATGGTCAAGCGGTTCTTTCGAGTATCGTTTTATACTTTTTTGGGCTCGAGAGACAAAAATTTACAAAAAAGGACCCCCGTGGAGTTTTTTTTTTGGTGTCTTTTCAAACTCCCTAAACATGAAAAGACTCTGAGTTTTACCTATGTCAAATCCGTTAAACCCTGACGACATTGGACTCATCACCATGACAAAACTCGACCTTCTCCTCCCTAGGGCTTGTTAAACTATTACTAGGTTGGAATCAACAACAGGCTGATCATTGATTGTCTATGGCAGCTAGTCACTCTTGAACATCGACACTTCTGCTTCTTTTCGGGTTAGGACATCCATACATCATCACTTGGCCTTCCACGGGTTTGGGTTGCCATTTAGCCTTATTCCATCTGATCCTTGTTGCGTTCATTAAACCTCAGATCCCTTGGTACCTAAATGCTGCCACCCTCTGGAGTCGTGTCGCCGACATGTTCAAGAGTATAATCCTTCTGTAGTTTACACCTCTGTCTTCTTCTCTGATACTCTACTCCACCATCTACCTCTTTTTCCTCGTCTCGTGTCGTTGATGGGGGAAACATTATGGCCCTCCTGCGACGGATCACCTCCTGTCCACATCAACTCATTATCCAGGAGATTGATCTAGAGACCCCCTTTTGGTACCTTGGAGCTTGCATGCCTCAATGGCAAGTTATTCGCACCTGACAGTCGACTTGCATCATTGGTCCTCAATTGGGTGATTTCGCAGGTGTTCGACTTCAACTCATTCTTCAAACTTCGTGGATTGTACTAGATAGTACCTTGAGAACCATTAGCATTATTGGTGGTTTCTCTTTCACTTGTTAATGGTTTTCATCATCGATCAGTAATCAAGTGATTTTCCCTCATGCTAGACTTCAACACCTTTATTTGCATGTTAAAACTTGTACTATGGTCAATTGGGTTCAAGACCCCGTGCTCAAATTACACATGCTCGGGCTACATGGATCGATTTGTGATTACATGACTCATTGATGGATGGCTATGCCCATACCTGAGTCTTTATGGATGGCTGTGACCATGCCTTTGTCATTATCATGGTCTTATTAGCTGGATGGCTACGTCCATACCACAGACCTGTTTATATGTCTTTTGGATGGTTCAGTCCATGCCTAAACTACATGTACTTCACTATCAGAGATATTGTACTTGCGCCTACAGGTTCTTTCAGACGGTGTTCCAGCCAAGTCATTTTGTAAAGCATTTCACCCCTCCCAATTTCTCAGGCTTCATACTTTAGGAGGCATCTGTTACACAGTAATTTATCACCGCCTTCACTCCTGGTCTTTTCAATGGGTCATGTGTCCAAATCAAACATGCTCATAATAGACAAATGTCTCTTATGCTGCCAATTGACCCACTTTTCCTAAGTTATCTACCTCATTGTAGTTATGGGCTTAATAAACACATTGAAAGGTGCACATGAACAGTCTGTCTGCGCTGCCAGCGTGGAAGTACATCTTATTCCCGTGATGGCCCGATTTTATGCACCAACGCGGGGGCTATGTGTTAGCTTCAGCGATGATCTAACTGGCTACACTCATCACTAGCGATGTCAGCGCTGAAGCTCATTTTTGTGCCCGCAATGATCCAGATTGGATGAATTTGTTCCAACAGTCGGCCTTCCAGATGACTTCAGACCTGGTTGTTGGCCTAGTTTATGTCGCCCTTCCTTCTCTAGTGTGGCAGTTCTGTCAATTGTGCTACCTTCCTTTATGATAATCTCTCCCTTCCCCCTTTCATGGAGGCTCCTTCTCCTATTTAAACACTCATCTTTGATATGATCGGCTAGTTGTGTTGAGATTGCAACAAGATGATGGAGCTTAGTGAAAAGAGTCGCCTTCACTAAGTAGGCCCGCAGGCAAATTGGCGCAAAGTCTATTTTTAGACATATGGATCATGTCTATGAGTTGCAGGATGATGTTTATCGATGACTGGTCAAGTTGGCAAAAATAGATGGACTTCTATTTTTAGACAACAGCGGTGACACTGTCAAGTCTAATTATAGAGCAGTCAAATATTATTAGCTTATAATAATAGTTAGACTATAAACTTTATCTTATTCTGTTGGAGCACTTTAGTTTGAGCTACAGATGTGGCACATGTAGCTGTCAGAAGGAAATACATTTTCTTTGTGGGTCAGTTGATTTGTTGCATGCATGACTTCAGTTAGAACTCAATCAGTTGAGTTTGGTGGAGTTGATTGTGGAGTTGATGGAGTTGTGTTCAGTTTGACTTGGTTAAACTAGTCAAACTAATGACTAATGATGATTTGTTAAACTAATGATGATTTGTTAAACTAATTATTAAATCATAATGCAACTAAAGAATACATCAGTTAACTCAGTTGCATGTTAGTGCATGTTCAGTTCAACAGGGATAGGTGTTAGAGGATCATATTGCTATCAGTTGTGACTATAGTTGTGCATGAGGATTTGCACAATCAATGGGATTGAGTTATGCCAATGCGAATTGGCCAATACCAAGTGATTATAGCCTTTGCTCACGTGATTCCCAGTGTGAGTGATTCTTTTGAGGTAAATATGAGTTTGGTTCAACCATTCTCATCCATTCTTGAGCAGGTATTGAGCAGTGCAGGCAGGCAAGCAGTGGAATAGATTTGGAGATAAGATCTGAGTTGTATTGTGTGTAATAGGTGGAGATAGTGCTCGATACTTGTGAGAAGTATTGACTATTGTAATGTTACATGTTTTCAATCATTAATATACAGATAGTGTGGGGTTTTCGGCTGTAAGCTTTCCCCGGATTACATACTGTGTTAATGTGTGAATGCTCTTGATGTTTTATTGTTATTGATGCTGCTATATTGATGATAAACGTAGAGGAGCTTATGTATTGTGTATGTATTCTGCAATAGTACATGATCAGGATAATCTCCATTGACTATGTGTTTATTATTCAAAATTTCTACAACGCCAACAATTTTTGGGTCGAAGGGCATGACTCAATATGTGAACATGCCCCATGGGGTTGTGAAGGTTGTTTTATATTGATATGTATGATGAATCTGAATTTGGTTATATCTTGAGAATCCATCCATGAAGAATAGGGCTTCCTCATTGGCGCATGTATTAATAACTTGGTCAATGAAGGGTATAGGGTAATGTCCTTAGGATAGGCTTTTCTCAGATCTATGAAATTAGTACAGACATGATGGTGCCATTTTTTTCATGAATCATATATGATGTTGTGTGTCATCAACATTAGGTGGTGGTAGAATGTTTGTAATGGGGGATTGATGATGAATGGGAGTAAGTTCTCATGATAAGGTTGGCATCCTAGGGGCCAATGAATTTTTCTCCATGGGAGGATGGTGTTCAAGGTTATGGTGAACTTGCAGATGATGAATCCCAAGTTCTCCAAATGTTTGTAACAATAGACATGTCTTAGAACTATGAGATTCACTGATACAAATATTGTATGCAAGACGAGTGCCAACATAATAACTGGTGTGGGTGTCAACATCTCCCATAGCGTAAGATTATGACACGTAGTTTGTTTCATGAGATGAGGAAATCTTGGGTGCTAGACACCTCTAGGTTTTAGTATCAACATGATGTGAGCCCCTAACGTAAATTTGTCTCAATGATTCTCTTACTGCTTGAAAAAGTGGAAGGTATTAACAAATCTATGTATGATGTGCTCGGGAGAAGATGTGACAATGATAGTGTGAGCGTCTAGCTTGATTTGAGCGAGTATGTCTAGGAATATGGACCAACAAAAGAAATACGTCTCTAATTTTTCTCAGTTCCCGACATTGATTGACTAGGTGGTCGGGCCTGTCGCATAAGGCGCCTGTGTGGGGAGGTTTTGGAAATATTGTTTGAGGTATTTTTTCCATTCTTCTATATAATGACCGAGGGTAGGAGGTAGCATGGTAATGGGTGCATGTTTGAACCATACATAGTTCATTTTCCTTGAACAGATAAAAGTGATGAGCCTCATCATTGGGTAGCTATATGGACCTTAAGTCACCTCCTAGCTTAGTCAAATCAACTCTTCTCACAATTTATTACATGTTTTGATTATATTTTGTTTAATGAGATGAATTAAAGTGAGATATTATGCCTAGTGGACTAATATGCATTGAATGCAGGTTTGAAAGATAAAATCGAGGAAGTTCGGCAAGATTAAGGTTTGAAACTCGAATGGGACAAGGGAGAGAGATTGTAGGAGGTAAATCATCCTCATTTACTCCTCCTTCATTCAAATATTCCTCCATTAATCACACCATCTTGGAGTACAAGCATCCAAGTCATGAAGATCAAAAGGCAGCCGAGCAAGTGATAGTCAAAGAGTTAGTTCATCTTGAGTTTGGGAGCTGAGCCTCCATAGGTTTAAGGAAGTCGTTGGGGACTTCAGTTGTATAAATAAAGAGGCCTAGAGCCTCATTAGTATTCGAATTTTGGTTGTAAAAACACTAGTTATTTTTGAGCTCTAGACTTGTGGAAGACATTGCTATGTAATTTTATGTTTTGATAATGAGAATGATATTTTTCATAATCCAGTACTAAGTTAACTCAGAGGGCTGAAGCTTTTGGGTTAGGGCCCAACCCTAGCAGAAAAGGTTCCTCTTCTTGTATCTATATGCTTAGATTAGTTTCATAGATTCATGATTAAATTGTTCTTAGAAGTATTCCGTTGCAGGCATTATAGATTGGATTAATTTGCTTCCATTTGTGCTTTACTTTAGCAGCAGGTTAGAAGGGAAAAATCATCACAAATACGTCAATAGGTGTCTTGGCCTCATGTATTCCTTTAGGGATCATGACTTTAGGAAAGGACCACTATGCAGCCCCAAAAAGATAGATTTCTATTTTCTCTTTAGAGTTTACTATACTTGAACCAACATTTGATCAGTTTGCAAGTGTAGGATTTAATTACCATCTCTTCCATCTTCAGTATTATAGTAGATCTCATCAATGATTCCATTTTATTCTGTAATTTTCCTCATGCATGAAGTAGATAGCTAGCTCATTAAACTCTGTCTTTCTAGCTTATTAGAATTCTTCTTGTTTACATGATTTTTTGTCAAATGTCAATGTTTGATGCAGCGCAGGTGTTTCAGAAGTAGAGAGAGATACCATAGAAATCAACCACCTTCCAACTTCATCCATCCATAATCACTCCTTTCTTTCACCAAGACCTTCACTAATTTCATCATTTTGCATAACAACTCCTCCAAGCATGTTGAGCAAATCCAACCATCTCCTAACCTTGGTTTTGAGTTCTGAGTGACCCTAGGAATTTTCTCAATCCATTCCATCTACCAACCACCTTCCTAAGCCTTCCATCACCTCTAACACTCATCGTTTTTCTCTCGACTATATCATGTAGAAATACAGGGTACCCTGTAGGTTTTTAGGACATCCTGTAGGTTTTCCTGTAGTGACCTGTTTTGAGGCCGAATTGAGGGAAAATATCTAGGAAGCCACACAGGGCTACCTAAGGGTCTCCCAAACCTCCCAACCATCCACCAACATCCCTAAGCCAGTTGCCACATCACCAAAAGAGATTAGGGTTTACACTTGATTTTCCATAAAAAGAATAAAAAGAACAAAACACATTTATTTCAGTCCTTTACATACACAATAGTGATGTTTGATGTTTTGAAATTTGATTCTTTAGACAGTAACATTTCATACATGTTAGCTTGGCATTCTGGTAAAGCATAGTTTCTCAGCAGTTAGTTAGTTAATGGTGTATTTTTAACATAGGATTTTAGTCATTTTCCTTATTGTAGTAGACACGCTTTCTCCTAGAGTAGATTTCTCTTTCTCTCATCAACAATCAAGCTTCTTCTGAATCCATAGAAGTCTGGATTGAAAGCCCTAATGGTATCTCGCCAGCTGTACATTGACAAAAGCTAGAACCATCACTTTTACTTGTGTATACAACAATGTCACCTCCAAGTTTGTATGAACCACTAGTTGATAAAGTAAAGTTGGTAGCTCTAGGAGTTGCAACATTCTTGCTGCAATACTGGTGCTCATCACTTTTTGGTGTCCTTGTTGGGGAGGTGTTTGAGTAATATGTGATTATTTCTTTCTTTCTTCCATTTCTTGTTTCTGATATTCTGCTATTAGTTTCATTTCTGCAAAAGTAATTTAGATTGCTTCCTTTTCCATGTTGCATTCTTTTCTTTCCTTTCCATTCTGCAAGTAAGATTTCAATCAAGTAGTTAATTTTTCATTCAGTTAGTAGTTTTCATTCAGTTTGAAATTTCAATTATGAAATTACTTTCAAAGTTTGGAAAAACAGAAAACAAAACAAAAACATTTTCTTTTCATGCCTTGTAGGAATAGGTATAACTTAGGGAAATCTTTGCCAAATACCCTCACTACTTCAAACATCCAACCTTCCCTGTTCTTCAGTGGTTGTGAACTGGAGGAACCCTTAGGTGAGAAACCAGACATATTTGAAGAACCTACAGGGGAAGAAGAAGAAAAAGAACCCATTCCTACTGAACCTATGGCTGAAAACAGAAATGACATAGGAAATAGAGAAAGAGTTCAGGGTGCCTTCCCCATTAGGGAAACTAATGGGGATACTAAGATGAGAATATAAGCCCTTCTTCCCTTCCTCATTTCCATGGATGACCACAAAAGACCCAGACACTTTCTTATTTGAGTTTGTTGTCATATGCCAAACCTAAGGCTATACAAATGATGAGAAGAAGTTGAAACTATTTCCATCCACTCTCAAGGATGCAACATTGCACTGGTTCATGGGTTTACTGGGAGATAGCATCACAACATGGGCTTAGATGCAACAAGAATTCAAAAAAAGTATTGAGACTATTGTAGGTCTAAAGGAACTAAAGAGGAAATTTTTAGGATGAACTTAGGCAATGATGAATCCCTAGAGGATTATGAAGAAAGATTCTAGCTTAGCTACAAAAGGGACAAGTGCACACTTGACCCTGAGTCACTGAAGTTGGTCTTGCTTAGAGGAGTAAGGGAAGATCTTCTGAATACCCTACACTTGTTAGCAGGAGGGGATATATACCAGTTACTCTATGAGGATATCAAGACTGTCTTTAGAAACCATTTAAGCGTGAAACTCGAAATATGCTGGAGGATTTCAAGAGTGAGATGTTGCAAACCTCCCTACAGATGGACACTATGGACATTAAGAGGAAGCAGGAGGAAGTAGAGAGAGCCTTGGCCATTTTCTATCCTATATGCACCAGGAGGTACCCTAGGAACGAATGTCCATTGAACTCTATGAAGAAAACCACTCCACAAACAAGTGTCCTTCTCTACCTAGATTAAAAGTGGTATATCAACGAGCCGAAGGGGTCACTGAGCAACTCTGTTACATAAACCAAAGGAGACCAAATGGGCCTAGGCCATACTAGCAGGGCATGCAAGGGTCATCCCATGCATATTACAACCCCAACGAGACTACATCCATACCTTCTTGGGGGCTCCATGCTCATCCTTCCTCGTCTACACCTCCTCCTTGGTCCTTTGCACCTCAATATAATTCCTAGCCAGCCAGCCAGTCATTTCAGCCATATGCTCTACCACAACCTCAATGGAATACACCGCCCTAGGGGTGGAGGCCCCCATACAATAATCTTCCAGCTTTATTGCCTTCACCACCTACCTAACCACAAATTTTGCACTCTTATCCACCTAAACAACCCCAGATGTCTGCCCAGCCAAATCCAAACCCGAACAACAAACATGCACAACAAATATATAGTGGACAAACATCCTATCCATCTTATGTTGTGGAAATTCAAGAACTCAACCTGAGATCTGGGAGAGTACTTCTGGACTACCAACCTCTACCTCCACCTAGGGAGGTTGAGGAAGAATGAGAGGAAAGCATGCTAAAGTAAATCCACCACCCTTTCTTGAGAGATTAACCCAACCACTCTAGCCTGCCCCAAAAGAGATTGAACTTTTGGGAGAATTGAAAAACCTATGTGTCAAAATTCCACTTCTCCAAGCTATTAAAGATGTACCTATTTACAACAAGTTGATTAAGGAGAAGTTCTTCAAACATCTAGGGAGGCGAAGAAGAGATGCCCCTACCATTAATGTTGTCAGACAATTGTCCGACTTAATGTTGAGGAAGGTAATTTGTCTAAAGTATTTGGACCCTGGAAGCCCTGTAGTAGATGTGCACATCAATGGAACCATTGTCCCACACACTTTGATCGATCTTGGGGCTGCCATTAGTGTGATTACCAAGGACACCATGCTCAAGCTCAACCTCCAAGGTTCATTGAGAAAGACCACAACAGTTCTGCAACTTGCAAACCGCTCCACAGTGACCCCAGAGGGGATTGTGGAGGATGTGATGATATCCATTGACTCTTGGGAATACCTTGTAGATTTCCTAGTTCTCCAACCTAAGGCTAAGCTTACTAGTTACCCTCTCATCCTTGGGAGGGCCTGGTTAGCCACTGTCGATGCTTACATTAGCTGCAGAGCTATAAATATGACCATCAAGAATGGGCATATGCCCAAGCAGTTAGTCTTATACCCTCCTGCTCAGACATCTCTAGAACATGACTTACCATTGTGGCTAGAAGAGGATACAAAAGATGAAGTTTATTGTGCCCAAATCTACACCTTAGAAACGGCCATAAGAAGGGGACAACAAGATGAATATGATTGAACACATACTCCAAAGTCCAACTCCCAGTACATTGTCCTTAGAAGAAGTAGTAAAGGAAACCAAGAACAACCATGAAATTGATCTATTCTTAGTCGATTCCTACCCTCTCTGTGTCAAAACCATATAATTCAGCCCCAAGAGAGCCTTGAAAATCAATCCATCTCTCTCTATTCTCCAAGAAGAAAAGTTGTGCAACATGCTAAAGGAACATCTGGATGCCTTTTCTTGGAGTTACAAAGAAATGAAGGGAGTGCACCCCTCGGTGTGTACTCACCACATTTATATCAAAGAAGTTTGCAAGCCAGTTCAACAACCCCAAAGGAGGATGAATCCAGCTGATCCAGGTGGATCTCTAGACATCAGGGGCATGAAAAAGGCTCAAAATTCAAAGTGGTAGAAAATTGATTAACTTAACATCAGATTGAAGTGCTCGTCTCCCTGATTCCTACAGTGTGAACAACACTCCAATCCGAGTTCGAATGAGGAAGATAGAGGCAGTCAAAGTTGTGGGTTGACTTACCCATGTGGCAGACTTAAGGAGGGCGCAATTTGGCAAGAACCCAACACCGGAATCCAACCAGTTTTCCTGGCGATCTTGTGGGTTCATTAATTTGTCTCCTAATGCCTAAGGTTCTGGAAAAACCCAAAACAGACAGGTGGTTATAATTAAAAAAAAAAAGTATTAAATGGGGCAGGCGACCATGACCCCACCGCCCCCGGAATCACTGTAACAAATTATGCTTTAATAGTGGGGTGGTGGCCATGACCCCACCGCCCCCAATACCCACCGGAACCACCTAACGGAAAATGTCAAGAGTGGGGTGGGTGGCCATGACCCTGCCACCCCGGAGCCCTCATACAACAAACATAATATATGGTGGGGCACAGGCTGTCAACCTCGCCGCCCCTCCACACCACTTACATGTATGCTGAGGGAAGATGGGGGCCCGGGCCACCAAAACAATGGACCCGCTGCCCATAATTAAAAACAATAAAATAATGTTGTGTTATTTTGGGAGGGGCGGGATTTGATCCCCCGACCCCTCCTAAACCTTTTTTATTTTTAACCATTACACCAAACCACCTTCTTGTTAAGTCTGCCCATCAAAACATTACTTAAACCTTTTTTGCAGAGTGTACCAAGGGGAGGAGTATGCACGTAGTTCAAGGCAGATCAATTTGCAGGTGGCGGAACCATGAGCAGTGAAAAGAGGGGGGCAGAACCATGATCTGAGCAATTTCTCTAGGGGGCCAGATTTTCACTTTGTCAGATTTCGACAAATTTTATATGGTTTTAGTGTTTCTCGACGCCACAAACTCAATGGTGTTGTTCGTTTCTCCAACAGAGTACTCCATTTTCGGCCATTTTCCAGAATGGAGGTATAAGACTCCTTTTTTTGTAAATGATGATTGTACTCTTATTTATCATGCCACTTAATGAATGAATGCCTCCCCATTGATTGAGTAGGGCCTGGAGACGTAGTCCAAATTGGACGAACTCCATTATCAAGTCTCTTGTCTTCTTTCATGTTTTGATGTGTTTGTCCTCTTCTCTCGTGTGCACATTAAATTTTTATGTTTAAGCTACAATTTACGCATGTAATTCTTTAATACATCTATAAGCAAAAGATCCTGGATCACCTACTCTTAAAGATATAGTCAAAGAAGAACTACAAACGCTGCTAGGTGTAGGATTCATTTACCCTATCTTAGATAGTGAGTGGGTCTCTCCTTTGGTGTTGGTTCCAAAGAAAAATGGTAAGTGGAAGATTTGAGTCGATTACAGGGAGTTAAAAAAAGCCACAAAAAAGGACCATTTCCCTCTACCTTTCATCGACGAAGTGCTAGATGTCTTGGCAGGGAAAAAGCTTTTCTCTTTCCTAGATGGATTCAGTGGGCACAATTGATGAGCCTAGGTATTGTAGCAAGAATGTTGCAACTCCCAAGTCTACCAGATTTACTAATCAACCCAGGTTTCATACAAACTTGGAGGTGACTGTGCTATATACACAGGTAGAAGTGAAGGTACTACCTGTTGTCACTACTTATCTAGCAAGAGACCCCAGGGGTTCCAAGCCAAACTTGTATAAGGTCAGAAGAAGCTTGATTTTGATGGAAGGAGAGAAAACCTATTCTAAGGGAGAGTTATTCTACTACAGAAACGAAGAAAGTAATCATGTAATGCTAAAATCACACTATACCCTAGCTAACCAATTAAACAACTAAGCTAAGAAGAATTACCATATCAATCACTAATCTAATGCTAATTATCTAAGTTGCAGAAGTAAAAGCATCAAAACTAGACTAAGGGGTAATGAATGGAAACTAAGTTAAGTCTGAGTCTAAGCAGAAGAAGTAGTCAGAGGTTAAATTGGTGAAAAGAGGATGTGAGGGAGAAACAATGCCTAAGAACCATTGGATCAGGCAGGTGAAAGGCAAACGAACGGCTGAGATTGGATTGCAGGAGGGTATGTAGGTAGATGGGCGAACAAGTTTAACGATAGGATGGACGACTAATATTATATCACACAGGTCGAGTCAGGATATGGACAGACATGATTAATCAACAGATGGACGACGGAGATTAGATTACGAGCAAAAGAAACGTGCGGAAATGGTATCGGGTGATGCGACTTCCATCAGATTAGGAGATAGATCGACAGTGGAGATTGGGGTGCCTAAAGGAAAGTGTAGAAATGAGGGAGCGGGTTTAGAGGGCGGTAAGCAATATTTCGCGTGCCCTCAAAGCTGTAAGCATTTTTATCAAATTTCATGTGATTAGCCTCCCTGCTTGACACGTAGCATGGGGAAACCACCCATTTTGCGTGCCCTCGAGCGGATAACGATCAAATAGGAATCCACGTGATATGGCGCGATAACTGTCAGATCTGGCGAGGCAGATCAACGGTCGTGTTTGACTGAGTTGGTTGGTGAGCGATAATTGTCAGCTTTGAAAAAGGAAGATCGACGGTTGGGATTTAAAGTGCACGAAGTCAACTGCTAAAAGTGAATTCGAGCGGTGATTGGTCAGTTTTGCTATGTGAGGTGATATACAGGTAAAAACAGTTTGAACATGGATTAACAACTTCTGCTTAGATTTTCATGCTGAAGGAGAATGAAAGGGATGTGAGGTCTTAGGCAGAGGGTGAAGGGACAAATGACTAGGAAATGAACAGAGTAACAATGTAATGAACCCAGTGACTGCATTAAACAACAAATTCCCTGTGAAAAACAAAACCCTGTGTTTTTGGAGTTTCTATAGGGTTTCTTCCTCACGTCATGGTCCCAGAGGGAGGAGGTGAGGTCGAGACACCTATAAGAAACCTTGTGGATCTTTTCTTTGCCAACCTACTGAATGAATGAAACCATAAATGATCTACTTTTCACTACTGTAATGAGACTACAACTTTTTAAGTAGATGAATAGTTAAACAATAAACCTCTGTAATGGAAATGAACTACTTAAGCAGATGAACAAAAAATAGGAAACTATGCTACTTATCAATACAATAAAGAGGAGCTTTGGCTGCTAGGGTCAGGCCCTAACCCAAGAGCTTCAACCCTCTGAGTTAACTCAGTGATGGCTCAGAATAAAACTCATCTTCATTATAAAAACATTGTATTACATCAAGAACTGTTACAGGTCTAGTTCTACAATCAAAAGTTCGAATTCTTGCTAACTCTTGGTAACTAACTACTGGTGACTAAAAAAATTGAAATCCTAAGCCTCTCTATTATACATCTGAAGTCTCCAATGGCTTCCCTCAAAATTAGAGAGGTATAGCTCCCAACTTAATGATAAACTTGTGCTTTCACTTTCACTAGCTCAGTTGCCTTCTAGTAGGGAGCCTTGGCTCCCAACTCAAGATAAACTCGTACTTTCACTTGCTTGGCTATATTCTAGTACACTTGATTTGGCTGTTTGCACCTTTACTTGCTTGGCTGCCTTCTAGTACTTCTGATTTGGCTGTGTGTACTTTCAGTTGATGGAGGGATATTCAATTGGAGGGGCAGTAAACAAGGAGGATTTACCTCCTGTAATTCCTCTCCCTTGTCCCATCTGAGTTTTTATCAAGGTCTTTTACCATAGTTCCTTGATTTTACTTTTTATCCTTGCATTTCCTTTGATTTTATCCTTTATTCCTACATTACATGCACATTAGACCACAAGGAAAAATATCCAACTCTAACTCATCTCATAAGCAAAATATAATCAAAAGTATACAATAAGTTGTGAGAATAGTTGGTTTGACTAAGCTAGGAGGTGAATTAAGGTCAATTAAGGCCCATATAATTACTCAATGATGGGGCTCATCATCAACCCCCTACTGAAAGTGTTGCTTATCCTCTGAGCAACTTAGTGGCTTTGGTAGCCTCCCTGACATCTTATGCTTCTGCCGTGCTCTTTTCTTCTTGTTTATAACAGCCTAATTTCCTATCTCCTTCTTCCCACTGATATTCTATGATCTTCAAGCTATGTGGCAGTGTTTTCCATCTCCTTTAGCAGGCATGTATATTATCATTTCTTAGCAGCCTAAACATATCCTCAAAATGTGTACTTGCTTTCCCTTGGGAAGCAATATATGTTGAAAAGTGTGCAACAAGAAATGTTTTTTGAGAATGCAACAAGATGATGGAGCTTAGTGGAAAGGAGTCGCCTTCACTAAGTGGGCCCGCAGGCTATTTTTGGCGCAAGTCTATTTTTAGACTATGTCTATTTTTAGACATATGGATCATGTCTATGGATTGCAGGTTGCTGTTTATGGATGATTGATCAAGTTGAGAAAATAGATGGACTTCTATTTTTGATGAAAGTGTGAGTGATCACAGTGTGAGTGATCAAGTCTATTTTTAAACTGGCTGTCAAAAATAGAAAAGTCAAATATTATTATCTCACAATAATATTTGGACTATAAACTTTGTCTTATTCTCTTGGAGCACTTCAGTTCGAGCTACGGATGTGGCACATGCAATTGCATGAAGGAAATACGTGGTTCTTATGGGTTAGTTGAATATTTGCATGCATGACTTCAGTTAGAACTCAAGTGAGTTGAGTTTAGTGGACTGGAGGTGCAGTTGATGGAGTTGTGTTCAGTTTAGCTTTGTTAAACTGGTTGTATTTAGTCTAACTGGCGAATAGACTAGAGATGAGTTGGGTGAATTAGTTATTAATTAATTCACAAGTTATTAACTCATAATACAACTAATGAATGCATCAGTTAACTCAGGTGCATGTCAGTGCATGTTCAGTTCAGCAGGGACAGGTGTTAGAGAATCAGATTGCTATCAGTTGTGACTATAGTTGTGCACCAGATCTTGCACAAATCAGGGGATTGAGTATGCCAATGAGTTTGCCACATTGTAGCTTGTTCTCATGTGATTTAGCCAAGGAAAGACGTGGCTGCCTTGGAATTATCACCGGTTCTTGTGCA
>APFE030701256.1:0-26269 GCA_000404065.3 Pinus taeda | reverse complement strand
TGGAGCTTCCTACAGCTTCTCGAGTGCACCTAGTTTTCCATGTTTCATGTTTAAAGAAGGTTATAGGCGAAAAGCTCCTAGTTCAAACAATATTGCCAAAACTTGACGAGGAAGGAAAAATTATATTGGAAAAGGAAGCAGTCATAGAAACAAGAACTCGACAACTGTGAAATCGATCCATTTTATAGTATCTCATCAAGTGGAAGAACTTATCCGCTAAAGATTCCACATGGGAGGATGAGAATTTCATACAGAAGCATCCAAAACTACTCAAGCGTTGAGGTCAACACTATTTTTAAGGAGAGGGGCATGTTAGGTCTCTATAATACTAGTGATTCCCCCATTACTATTGCAGTTGTATCCCTTATTAATATTGTTGTACCCCTATTGTCTCCATATTTTTATTATTGTGTCCCATAGAATCCCTCTATTGTTATTTTTGCGCCTTTATATTATTATTGTTCGGTTGGCTTGGTTATATTGTGACCCCTTAGAATCCTATATATAGAAAGGAGGTTTTTCATTTGTATCATCCAAGAATTATTCATTTGTGTAATGTAAAGGAGGTTGCCCCCCCGAAGAGGCTGAATTCTAAGGCATTCAACTATCTTTTCTATCTTTTTGTGAGTTGGTTTCATAACACACAAGCTTTGCATCATTTCCCAGAATGAATCCTTTTGGATTTTCAATGTATACTTCTTCTTCTAGATATCCATTAAGAAATGCAGATTTTACATCCATTTGATAAAATTTGAATGTTCGAAAACTTGAAAGAGAAAGAGACGTTCTTATGGCTTCAAGTCTAGATACAAGTGCAAACGTTTCTTCAAAATCTATACCTTCTTGTTGTGCATACCCTTTACAAACAAGCCTTGCTTTATTCCTAATTACCTCTCCACTTTCATTCAACTTATTCTTGAATATCCATTTTGTCCCCATAACATTTTTATCATGAGGTGTAGGAACTAATTCCTAGGCATCATTCTTTTCAATTTGGTCAAGTTCTTCATTCATGGCCTTAACCCAGCATTGATCTTTGCTAGCTTGATTTACACTTTGTGGTTCTATGGAGGATAATAAGGCTAGATAACTAGATGATCCTACAAGATTTCTTCTTGTTTTACTCCAGACCATTTTTCTCCCAAAATTTGAGTTTCTAGATGATTCTTTTGAACATACCTAGATGAAGCCTTTTCCCTATCATATGTATCTTGTTTTGATTCTTCATTGGTTTCTTCCTCTATATCATTTCAATTTGATACGGGAAAGCATTCACCGTCTTCATCATTATCATCTTCTTTTGCTAATGTCACCTGTTTTAGATTTCTGCATGCCTCATCGATTACAACATCAATGCATTCAACAGTTTTTTGAAGTCTCTTATTATAAAATTTGTATCCTTTACTTCTATATGAATAACCAAGAAACATTCTTTCGTCTGCTCTAGGTTCAAACTTACCAAGTTTTTCATTGGTCTTTTTGATGAAACATTTGCTTCCAAAAACTCTGAAGTGTTTTACAGTGGGAAGCTTATCATACCAAAGTTGATATGGAGTTTTATCACTATTTACATGTACATGATATTTGTTGAGAATATTTACTGCAGTATGTGCAACTTCACCCCAGAAGGTGTCAAAAGTTCCAAACTCATCAAGCATAGCTCAAGCCATTTGTTAAGTTGTTCTATTCATCCTTTCCACCATGCCATTTTGTTGAGGAGTTCTCACAATAGTGAATTGTCTCTTTATTCTATTTTGTTCACAAAGTTCAAATAATTTATCTTATATGATTCTCCTCCCCAATTAGATCTAAGACATTTGATTTTTAGATCTAATTCATTTTCAACTAGAGCCTTGAATACCTTAAACTTTTCAATTGCTTCATCTTTATGTTTTAGTGACCCAATCCAACACATTCTAGAAAAATCATCAATGAATAAAATGTAGTATTCTTCTCCACGAGGTGATCTTTTCCTTGTTGGTCCACACAAATCAGTATGAATGATTTCAAGAGGCTTACTTACTGATTCTTCCTTGGCATTGAATTAAACTCTAGTTTTATTACCAAATTGACATGTTTTGCAGATGGTATTTGCTAGGAAGGTGATATTTGGAAGATCATGCACAGCCTTGAGTTTGCATGATTTTATTATTTGAGAAAGTCTTAGATGCCCCAATCTTCTATTCCATAACCAATTCTCTTCTATTTTTCTTAGATATCATTGTTCTTAACCGTGTTCTAGTATATATAGATTACTTGGATTTCTTGTACCTTTGATTATGGTCTTTCCCGTGTCAAGCTCACAAACCACACATTATTTTGATCGAAACACAACTTCATTTCCTTGATCACACATTTGACTAACACTCAATAAGTTATTCTTTAATCCATCAACATACATAACATTTCCATCTTTAACATTTTCTTTTAGATAAATAGAACCATTACTCTTAATGACAACTGGTGTGTCATTTTCAAAAGAGACATTCTTTTCCTTTTCAAAAGCATTGTATGAAATGCGTTTATCTTTATCACCTATCATGTGTCTTGAGAATTTGTTATCAATGTACCACTGATTTTCTTTTCTTTCTGCAAACAGAGTTATGCCACATATTTCTGACTGTAATCCATTCTTTTTCCATACCTTGGAGTTTGATGATGTTTGATCCTTTTGATATGTTGGCCGAAATTTTCTCCCGCATTCAGATTCTTCATGACCAAAGTTATTTCAAAATGAACATTCAATTTTGTCTTCAATAGGTGAAAAGTTATTATAAGAGATCTTCTCGATTCTTGTCACATTCCTTTGTTTTCTTTCTTCTCTAGTCATGATAGTTTTGTGAGCAACACATTGAGAAATCTTATGACCAAAGTTATGGCATGAGAAGCATTGTCTATTAAAGAAACAATTTTTGTGATCAGCAAATATTTTGGTATTTTTCACCTTTTGGTTAGTTCTTCTATTAATGTTCACCCTTGGAGTAAAATGAGCATGATTTACCTAGGGAGTACCTTTAGGCTTTTGCTGAGGATTAACACATTGTTGATTGGTTTTTGCTGCATTAAGATAGCTTTTGATGATCACTGAATACTTTTCTGGTTATGATGTTTCTTCAGTGTATCCAAGACTAGTCTTTATAAGAGAAGAATGTTGAAGCTTGATGATTTCATCTAAGGTTTCTGATCCTTTAGCAAATCTAAGTTTCAAAGATTTTGTCTTCTCAAGTTCCTTTATTAGACTCACTACTTCACGCTCTAATTTTTCATTGTTCTTTTCCATTTTCGTGAATTGACGTGTCAAAGTGTCTATGACTGTATTCTTTTATTCGAAGCAGATTTTGAGTTGAGTGATTTATTCAAGAAAATATTCTTCCTTTAAGGCATACATAAACTTATCATTTTCATGAGTCATGAGCAGTTTAATATCTTGATCAGATTCGCCTTCATCACTATTAGATAGGTCATCACTATCTTCATGAGTATAATAAATTATTCTATTAACAAAATGTTTCCTATTACCTTTTGCAGAATTCTTTCCTTGTCATGGTTATCTTTATGAGGACATTTAGCAGCGTAATGACCAACTCTACCACAAGAATTTTTTTTGAAGGGAATCCTACCTTTGAATCTTCCGAAGCCTAGCTGAATTTTCTTCAAAAATTTTACCTCATCTTATTTTGATATATATTCCGATTCCTTGAGATGTTCCTTTTCTTTTTCCTTTGCAAAGGCTTTGAAAGTAGCTTCTTTGATTTCTGATGGACCTCCTTTCCTCATTTCAAAGGTAGTTAAAATTCCATGAGGTTGAATAACATTAATGGATTGTAGATCCTGCTTCTCTTTAATGGATGATACTTTTGAATCAAATTTATAAGATAGAGATATCAAAATTTTCTCTACTAAAGTAGCCTCCTTTATCTCTTCACCCAGATTCTTCATACGATTTACAATCTCATCTACTCGTAAAAAGTAACTAGAAATACTTTCATCACTATGTATCTTGAAGGTTTCTTATTGAATTCTAAGAGTTTAGAGTTTAGCACATTTTACCTGGGAGTCACCTTCGTAGCTCTGAATGATTTTGTTCCATATTGCTTTGGATGTGTTGAGCTGCATGTATTTGATGAATTCTGATAGACTTCCTAATAGTGCATTGACGACTTTGGCATTGGTTTCATATCATTTCTTTCCTGTTGGTTATGTAGGGATTGTTGTTGGATATTGGTATCCTCCTTCCACAATTGATCAAACATTAGCTCCAAGTGACTAAAGATAAGCTCTAGTTCTTATCTTCCAATATTCTAATTTCTTTCTGTTGAATATTGGTGGTCTAATAGATGCGATTTCATCTTGATTGCTCATCTTGAGAGATATTCCTTCAAGTGGTAAAGCTTCTTCTAAAGGATCTTCTCCGATACTAATTTTTGGGAAAATACTAAGGGGGGGGGGGGGGGTGGGGGTTGAATCAATATTTAAACTTTTACAATAATAAATTTCTTTTTTTAAACTTTATACGTGATTTTATATAAACCAAACAATGTATATTTGTGACTATAATGAATGGAACTAGCGTATAGATAATAAACTTGTAAAACAACTAATTCATTGTCTATTGAACTTAAATCAGAGTGTGATGCATTTACCAAGAAGTAAACAAATGCAGTAAGAACATAATAGATTAACACACATAATAAACACACATGAACACTAGGATCTTCCAGTTGGAAACCTAATGTGGGAAAAAAACCACTGTTGATGTCGTCTCAGTCTTCAATCTTCTTATTATTAAAATAGTTTACAAGTTTTGTACTGGTGCGGACTATTTCCAGTATGCAGGAATCCACCAACTGAAGGCTACAACTTTCACTTGTTTTCTAGATTCTACTGGAAGGGAGCTCCAAGCCCCTATCTCATGTATTAGATGATATCATTACGAGTATGTAGGTGTCGGCCTATAGAAGGCTACCACCTTCACTCATTTTTAGGGACCACGTTTCAAAAAATTTTCAGACTGGATACCCCTTGTACATATCAACACAATATGTAGGCCACATTTCATCAAATTTTCATATTGGACCCATTAATCACCACTGGAATACAACCATCAAACACAAATATATCTACCAATCACTTAAACTAATCAACTCTGAAGAAAAGCATAATTAATTAATCCGAACAATCAGATCACTATCACGAGAACATAGAGATGAACCTAGAACATTGCATCAACAACCATAACCAACTGCAACCTCAAAAATAATATGTCAAAATGTATACGCTACTTCAATGAGGACAAGTTGCACGTATATACTATTTTATGTAACCTAACCTGTGTATACCTATAAAGATATCGAATCATAAAACTTCTGAAGAAAAAACTATATTAACCAAAGGCATTCTAAAGATATACTATCATATTATATATTTCTAAACATATAATAACAATCATCACCCTTCTTACTCAATCAATCAGTCATCCAGACTCAATCCCCTTATACAATCAGTTTAACTTCATATTTAATGAAGACATCATTGAAAAACAACACTAAAACACCAACGTTGATTAGATAGACCAATAGTTTCTGAACAACAAGCCCTTCCTCTACATACGCTACTTGGAAGTGCCAAATCCGCGTGTATACGTGCCTTCACTGAGGCGAACCTGCGTATAGATCTGCAAATAATGACCTATAACTTCACATCTTTTCAAGACTTTAGATATACCCAAATGATAACATTTAAAGTATAACACATGTGTTGGTACTCAGATCTAGCCTATCCATTATTAGATCATACAATGATAAGTCATTTCAGGTCTCATGATCTAGATCCAACATTATATCCAAGAGTGCTCAAGATGTTTCATATCTATATCATGACCATAGCCCTTACAACACAAAATATACTTTAGATAGAAGTATTCATGAAAAACCCTTTCACTTTCACATTAAGCCCTTTGATCTTCTCCTCCTCATATACTTAGAGCCTTTGTCAATACCACACACCAAAACAACACTTAGAACCTATGGTATTCTTAGATGGGATCAAGTAACCATTATTCCACTCAATATTGTTGGCTAATACCATGGTATGTACCCTTGGTATTCTTTAAACCTAATTTTCCATCCCATACGTGCTTTTCCTTCTGTGCAACTGCATGCATACGTATACGTGCCTTTTATTCTGTGTACCCAGGTGTATTCTGTGTACCCACGTGTATACAACTTAAACCATTCTCTTTCCAATTTCTTGATTCTGATTTGTAATTCTTTGTCCCATCATCCTATTCTTATGTACCATTACTTTGTTACCTTTGAATTGACCTGTTAGAATGTGAGTTTCCATCATACATCACTTTATCATTTTTGAACAGACATGTGAATACATCTAGTTATCGTATATGTGAGTTCAAGGACAACACATGTACCATAATGGAAACACTACAGAGGTGGGAGCCTACTGGTTTAATTTGCACAATGCGTAGGTAAGCCTAGGCAGAGGCCTAGGAGAGACTGCACATTGCGTAGTCTCAATGGCCAAGTTAAGATATTGGATCCTAGAACTGTGTAGTGCATAGTTGAAGCCAGCTTTAGCTTCATAATGTGCAATTTCAGAGGCCAATATTGTGGCTTAAGCCTCCAAATTGTGCAGTGCTGGCTATGCAAAATGAGATCTAACCAAGGGAAACCCAAATCCAACTAAAAGGAAAGTGTGGAGAAAAATAATTCTAGAGATAGTGTGAAGCTGAGTGCAGATATGACTAAGTGTAGGTTAATTCATGTGAATCAAGTTCAACAATTGATCAAATGATATAGAACTAAAGTAAGTGAGGAGAGTCTCTGCAACGATGACCAATGGTGCAAAACATGAAAACTAATACGACATTTGGGAAAGGCAAGATATAACTTGAAACAACACTTCTAGAAGTTAAAATTCCAACAACCATGAAGATAAAAAGGTGAAACAACACTCACACAAGCCAAACGACAAAAAGTGATAGAAAAAGAAGCAAAAGACGACAAAAGCAAAACTCACCAGAAAAAGCAATGACGATCACACTAAAGGCTCCTTGATCTCCTCAAGAATGCTAGAGCTCTAGGATCAAATGTGAAAATAATCTCTAGAAGTGCCAATTAAATATATTTGGACAAATTAGGGTTTATGACGCGTATTCCTGAAATCAAGAGAAAAGTGACACTTGGTCGAAGTTTTTAAAAATATCGAAAATAGCTCCTTCAGGATACTAAAATAGATCCCTATTTTTTAGGGATGATTTTTTTTTTTTTTTTTTTCCTTGGAAATTTTCCATGCACACTATTGGGAAAGACTGCACAGTTCCAGGGGACTGGTCAACTTCCCTGCCTAATGCACTGTGCAATTTTTGAGCTCAGTGAGGGTTGTGCAATTTCTGGGCTCAGTGCTCGGCTTTCTCCTCATGATTTTGCATTTTCTGAGCTCAAGGCTCACTAGAATTTGGGACTATGCAATTCCCATCATGAAGGATGGTTGCCCTCAACTATTACATAGGTTCTAGGGGCAAGCCTAGAACTTTTGTGGGACCTAGTCAGGAGATCATCTTGTGAGTTAAAAAATAACTAAGTAAACAAACACAAGCCAAAATTAAAATATTACTCTCAGTCAAAGCATGAATACCTGGGTCAATGTGAGATGAGATGTTGTGGTTAAGAAGGAAGACTCCAAAATAGAAGCATAGGAAAAATTTTGGAGGGTGGTTGTAGTGCTACAACATTGGGAACACATTGGTAGAACTCCAATTCTCTATATGGACCTTGTCTCATCCAAAGTGAACCTACATCTTCTCGAAGTATTTTTAAGTTCTTTGGTTATCATAGCTTCTTCACTTAGATTGAGTTAAAGATTTAATCCCTACCATTCTCTTCACCAGAATCACACATACCAAGCCAAGTCAAATTGAATTGCTTCGATTGGGGATGAGGGGTATATAGTTGCACAAGTAAATTTAGTATCATAATTTTAATTTCATCTCTGGAGTTACTCTGCTACCAGTAGGCCTAAACAATACCTCGACATAATCACTTTAGGAACACAATCATTGCTTCACTTCCAGTGAGCTTGGACAATACCCGGACAGAGTTACATGCTCCACCTCTGTGTGCAGAAGTCTCTCTCTTCTTTCACCCTTTATTTCATTTTTTTATTTTTTTCATTTTCATTTGTTCAAAGAACTATGCATAGAAATTTATTTATTTCATGAGGCGGAAGAGGGATCCTGACTTATTGAGAGTATAATAGGTTTTCCCTTCAAAGAAGGATATTTATATATACCTCTGACATACTCGTTAAGGTTTCCCTCTCTCCTTACTCTACTTGACTTAGTTGACAAGGGTTAACTGAAAATATAAAAATGATTAGAGTAGGCATTACTAGTTAAGAGTGAAAGCATCATGATTTCACCATGACTCTCTCCAAAATGAACATATTTTCCATCAGGGTATCATCGAATAGAAGAAATGCAAGATTCGTATAAAGAGAGGGAATATACGGATACCCAATCGTTAACAAAAGTAGTTCCTCCTGAACTTCACCTTACTTTCCTGAGAAGCCAAACATGGTTTCATGTGAAAATTAATCTATTATTGTTAAAGAAAACAAGCAAAGGAAAGAAGAAGGGTAAAGAAAAACAAAGTAAAGCAAATTAGAAAAACAAACAAGAAAACAAAACAACTACTCCTACTCCTAACCTAAGTAGAACATAGGCCAAATCACATAAAGTGATACTTCCAATGTAGCCATCGGTGCATTGGATGGCCCGTGTAGGTGAGAGCATGTATGCCAAAAAGGATATACAAGAAAACCAATAAACAAGAAAGATATGACAATGCAAACAATAATGTCTGAAGCTTGAGTGAATCCACAGAAAAGTAAAAATGAAAGTGCATGAAAGGCACTATGTGAATGTACCATGGTGTCCTAACACATTGTGAGTCTAAGCCCAATAGGTACACAGTTTCAAACTTGAAAAATGAGAAAACATGAAGAAAGAAGAAAATTTCCATTTTTCAATAGATCTTGCTATGTACGACTTATCCAATGATTGAAGGATAGGATTGTGAGATACATATGGAGGACGAGAAAATCGTAAGATATATTTATTTTCAATGTGAAAAACAAAGTCATGAGGAGCCTCGAGATATTCAACACATTTATGATTGAAAGTGGAGCTGACCTCAAGAATATGAGAACCTGACATAACCATTAGCTCAAGCTCAAGTGCCTCAACAACTTAAGGAGGTTCCAATTCATCCTAATATGGATCATCAAAGATTGATGGCTTAGCTAGATTGATAGTGTAAGAATAAGAACTATGATAATATGAGTGAATGAAAATATCACGATATCCACCATTAAAAAGTTTAAGATCACGAATAGGGGCATCCTCATGATCCGACGAAACATAAAGAGGGGATGATGTAAAATGAGAAATTACACCCTCTATGTTCCCGAAAGGATAAGGTGACATATTGGGAGGATAAGGGGAAACATATTTTTCCTCTTCTCACTTAGATGAAAAACTAGCATTCCACATGTTCTATGAATGATTGAAAGTAGAAAATTCCAAAAATTCATTTTCACAAGATTGAATAAGAATGGTAGAATCATGGAAAATGTCAGGATAAAGTGGAAGAGGTGCAGAAACAAGGAGGTCATCCTTCATCATATATTCTTTTTTAGACTCCCATACACTCATCAAAAATGATATCACAGGTTGTTTGTTCAACACCAACTCCATCCAGAAGTTGATCCTCGTGAACATCACAAGATAGATCTGATACAGGTGAACACAACACAACAAAATTTGAAGGATCAAAGGGAATGAAGGATGGAGGACGAGGAGATAAGAATTCATCACAACCATCAGAGTCATAGCCTAATTTTTCGCTGAATTATGAGTAAGTGGGGTAGGAGGAGGTGGTGGTAGATCAATAGGTGGATTCTCAACTTCTCCAACATTGACCAATAGAGCTAGAGCTGTTTGATGAGAAGAGGATGGAGGGTAACTTGGGACAACAGCCTTGTCCATCTTAGATTTAAAATATCTAACACCGAGGTGCTAAGAGAATTTCGAAAGATTCTAATTCATGTGTATTTTCAGAAATTGAATAAGATATCGAAATCTTCTAGTTAAGAACTCCCAATCAACTTCATTTTCTAGAAATTCAAAGCAGTGATGAACAAAAGGATCATGAAAATCCTGAAGAGATTCATCAAGTGTTTTTTGAAATTTTGAAATTTTCTTATTAAGGGCTTTACGATCATAGAGAACAAAAGTGCAACATGATTCTACAACAAACTATTTGAAAGAGTGTATGGAGGTTATGGGCAACGTGTAACACCATTGCTTTATGCGCCCTTCGAACATGAGAGAAAACAACCCACATGAAACATCCTCAGACTAGATGTCATACCTGTCGTAGAAACCAATAAAAGAAACTGTGTGCCTAAGAGTGGTTTTTCCACGATCACCATTGAAATTAAATTTGGACAAGTGATTTAAAATTCTCATTGACACTTTAAAATTTGCAAAGTTAGAAAAAAATGTCAAGGTTATGATTTGGTGAGAAGCCATCAAATGTGTGTAGAAATTAAAAACATACATCAAGGGCTTAGATTGTCATCTGGCCCTCCTTTTAGTGCCAAAAAATGTTGACGGTGCTCATCCTTCCAACATTCAAGGGATCTTTCTAATATGAAGTCCCAACTAGACCTCACACATTTTGGAGTAGGATTCTTAGTAGTGGGTGGTAATGCTATGCCTTGGCCGTGGAGATGCGCAAAAGAAAGTAAGATAACTTTGGTTAAGGGAAAGTGTGTGACCCTACAGGGTGTCAAGTGTGATGTATGAAGGTTCCAATACACGAAGGGAAAAGGAAGTGTGCCCCTTGGAAGTTTGTACTAGTATGCATCTTGAAAGGAACACATGAGCGAAATGACATCACAAGCTAAGATGTGGAATAGTCCACAAGTTAAAGTGATCAGTGTTATCCCTCAGGTTGTTCCAAAAAGTTGTAAGAAAGGGAATACGACCGAGGTAACCACAGACCAATCTTTTAGATACAAGTTCTAGCCAGCCTGCATCCAGAGAGGGCTCTCTCTTTATAATTTAGCTTTGTTTTGAGGTATATTAGGCTAGTTATGAAGTACAAGGGTTTTGTTTTGAGTTTGGATGGTGATATTCAATAGAACTAGGGTGTAAGTCTGTGAAGTTCAGTCCGTTGGGCTAATGGAGTCTTTGAGGATGAACTGCTGGATATGGTTTCTTTAATAGAGGATGGTACTACAAAGCAAGGTAATCAATCATAGAACAATCTAAAGGCTGAAATCAAATTGAATGGAATCTAATGGATGAAGGGAAATTAAGAATCCTTCATCATGTAGATAGAGGGAAAGTGGATGATTATTGTTAAGGAGCAATTAAGAATTCCTTAGCTAATTTTCAAGATGAAAGAATCAGGGGAAACGGGAGCAATTAAGAATTCCTGTTTATGCTAATTCTGAAGAAAACATTAATAATAACAGAGACTGAACACAGAGTGCAAACAAGCAAATTCTGAGTTATTCTTTTTCTCTATTATTTAGTTCATGAAACACATATGATATAGTAAACACAGAATTTGTAAGACACAAGTTAGAAGAGACTTATTGATCCATAAAATGATTCAAGAATTCTGTAACAGGGCACTCAACATCAAATTCCACATCCAGAGAGTCCAGCGACAATGGATTTCAACAGCTTTTGTATTTAGAAAATTTTGGAGTTACAACGTAGTCTAAGAAATGTATCACCAACCCCAAATACTTCACTTGAGGAGGTCTTTATACAAAAATGTTACAAAATATCTCAAAGAGATAATATCTAGTAAGAACTCATACTACCTATTTAAAAGGAGAAATAAATGATCTTGAAAACAGGGAGAAATAAAGGAAGAAGTAAATGTTGTTGTGTTGGCTACTCAATTGGTGAGATATGTTGACTGTAGGCTTGGTGATTCGGCTGGTAGCTATTTTCCACTGATATTCCGCGTTGCTTCCCCGACTTTCTCGGGTGTATTTAATTCTGTTTTGATACATTGTTTCCCCGCATGACTCTCATCCATTCCTATTCTCCGCTTTATGGCACATGGTACCAAAACATTCGATTTATCAAGGATATAAAAGATACCAAAAATATGTCTATAGAATTTCCAACATGCTTTGCCACCACTGCTCTTCTGGTAACTTATGTCTTTGCATCTTTCTTAAATTCTCATCAGCGTCTACGTACCTGAAGAAATTGGGCTGAATGGTGAATAAATGTTTCACTTCATGCTCAATATAAAATAGATTTTCCAAGTTGTTGTAGAGGGTTTGGCCAGATGGCAGGGATTTCTCTCCTGAAGTACTTGATGACGCATTTACTTGATCATCAGCATGTTTATTCAACTTGTGCATGTACTCAACTTGTCTCATCAGGCATTCATTACTCCCCAACAAACTTGGCAAGCCATTTTCCTGCAAAACTGAAAATCTTTCTATAAAAGAATTTATCTCCACTTGCATGTCCTGGCACGTCCTCTCCAAATTTTGCATTAGGGTTCTCATGGTTAGAACTCTTTTGACTATTAGAATGGTGCCTGTCTTGTCTCTAATGTCCAGTGCTGCTAGTTCTTCACTAGTCTTGTTGTTCAAAAAATGTATTAGCTTGTTGGCTTGTTGGCCTGTTCGCGCATATGTCCCAATAAAGTTCTGGCCTTTTGAATTTACACCTGGGCTGCTGCTATCAAGTCAATCTGCTCATATATAACCTGAATATATCTCCACATATTACTAATGGATTGATTGATGTTAGCCCACAAAATGCCTTTGATTTCTCCCAGAGGCTTATATAAAGAGAGGTCATTTTCCAATGCTTTCACCTTGTTTTCTAATGCTTTAACCTCTCTTGTCTTTTCTGCCACAGTCATCTTGGATTTGTCATAACTCACTTCTAATTTTTCCAATTTCTCTTTGGCTTCTTTTAGTTATGATACTTGGAGTTTTAATTCCTCCATGGCTTTTATTAACTCCTCTGTGGTCATGGTAGTGTTGCTGCCTGTTACTGTTACTGGGGTACCTGTGGTGATTTCTGCTGCTGATGCCAGGACGGTGGGAGGCACTGTTGTTATACCTGTAGGAGGAGCAGTTGTGACTGTTGGAGCTATTTCAGGTGGCTGGGAGGTTGACTCTCCCTGCTTTTCTTGTAATACTTTCTCCAATGCCTTCTCTGTCTCACTTAACCTTTCATTCATCCTCATAAGCAGGTCCATCATGTCCTCCTCTGACTTCTGTTGTACAACTTTTGTGGTTTGTGGATGCATAGTAGAGGGCAACTTTAATTGTTTCCTGAGAGCATCAATGTCCTCTTCCTTCTTCTTTATCAAAGCCTTTATGCCTTTGGCATCTTTGGGATGATGTCCCAGTTCAATAATATCTTCCAAGGACTTTATCTTGTTGTCCTTGGCTAAAGAAGATGCTTTCTCCAAATCTAGTTGAGCAGAGGTGTTGTTTAATGAGTTTTGCAATTTATGAGCCAACATTGCCTTCTCTACCAATGTGGAGTAGACCATCTCTCCAGTTTCTTGTGCAACTCAATTTGGTCCATTGGATGAATGTCTTTGGCAAGGACCTCCAGATTTGTCCTGATGTAGTTAGATGCTGACTGTGGCTGTTGCACTTTAGGCTTAAAGTGGCTCAAGATCATTTTACCTTCTTTAATGTCATATGTAGACATTAACCTTTGCTGGTTGGTGGGGGTCATTTTGAAAAAATGATTGTAAAGTTGTAGCCTCAATGGGTCATTTTGAGCCTTTATCTCCGTGAATGTTCTTTTGATATCAGACCCTTGTTTGCTTTGCGGCCTAGTGGATGAAACTTCCACACTATGTTGCCTGCCTAGGTCCTACCTGTGAGAGCTAGTGGATGTTTCTATCATTGGGGATGTATCGTGGTTGACCATATTTTTCCCTCTTAGACTGCATGTGGTTTCCTCAATAAATTCATCTTCTGATAAGGGGTTTATTCTTGGCCTTTTTTCTCCTAGTTGCTCTACTAGTCCACTCATAGGTGTGCCTTCTTCCCTGTCCCTTTTCTTGCCCTTTTCCTCATTAAGAGGAGTCTGCAATGCTGGTATCTCTGGTGCTTTGGTTTGGGCAGGGGGAATTTTCGCTTGGCCCTGTTCCTTTGACGTTGTTGGCTAGTTTGTCATTATGTGTTGCTCTGTATCTAGCACTTCTTTGCCCTTTGATGTCCCTGTAGCTGGTGTAGTGCTTTCTTGTGTAGGCTACTGAGAAGTTCTAGCAGCGGATGTGCCCACTCCTGTTTGCTAAGGTAGCTTGAAAGATAACTATCCAAAAGAGTCCAGGTCAAGGGTCTTTTCAAGATCTTTCATAGCTTGTTCCATCACTTTTTGTTGACTAAGTTCTTCTATTAATGTACCCTCTACCCACTCATCCTGATTAGCAAATTGCTTTATTTCAGGGAGCCTAGAATGTTTATAGGTAGATGGCCTGTATTTTACTTTCCTATCATTTATAAAGCCATTTGGGTCATAAGGTACCCACCAAAAACCTTTCTTCAGTTTAAGATCTTCCCCCAATATTCTATCAGCATCTTCCCATGCTTCCCTTTTGTTAATGATAAAAGGGCCTAACTGGTTTCTTATTCTTAGCTGGCCCTTTTTCTTTGCACTGAAAAAGTGAGATAAATCTGCATTGATAATTTGCCTGAAATACTCCAGTTCAAATAGTCTCATAGGCACATACTTGGGCAGTTTATAAGGGCACAACTCACACCCATATATTCTGATCTCGGTGTGATTCTGGTAGAAGTACTAGTCACTTATTCTGTAGTTTTTGGAGAGTTGTAAAATCTTCTGGAAATCACCAGAGAGTCTGGGAGGAGGAGTTCTCATTAGTAGAGAGGAGACTAGATGTATAAACAAGTCAATGAATTCACAGTAGGTATAAGGGGAGTCCCAGGCATTGTAGAAGGCTGAGGTCAAAAAGATCACAGACCTCCTCTCTCCTTTAGCATCCAACTTTTTGATGGGAAACTGAAAACTGTCTATTTGATAGTAGAGGAACAAATGATATATATAATATGTATACTTGAAGACTCCTTCTCTGTCTAGGCTCAGGAATTGGTCATGGATCTTATTGGAAATGAAAGCAGCATAGTCATATTTGACAGTAGGGGGTTGTCTTGGAGTAAACATGGACAACAAAACTAATGTGGTCTCATCAACATATTCACTTGTCTTAAATCCCAGGATATAGGATATCATATCAATAATGAATTTTCCAGCTTCATTGAACCAGACATGCACATATGGAGGTGGGACTTTGGGCTGGCACTCTAGTCTCATAAATGTTTGAGCAATCCGGGTTATCTCTGAATTGGGCAGTTTAGGGCCTTGCTCAAGCAAGAATCCCATAGAAAGAGGAGCCAGAGGCTGAGTGGGTTTGAAGTGTAACATCTCATTGATGGACTCACGAATTATATAAAAGAGGACAGTTCCAGTTGGAGTCATAACTGCTCTCTAGGTAGGTTCATAATTGGCACATCATAGGTGGATAATATCAGGGAATACATTGACTGAGGGGAGGTAGTACATGGGCAGGTTGGATTCCCATATCCCATAGAGATCAGAGTTACTTTGGTGGCTGTTCCTAATTTCACAAAATGCCTGAAGGTGGTTTTTGTCACCAGTTAAGTCTTGAATTTGAAAATCTCTGTCAGCCAAGGGCAACCACTCCAACTCTTTTTGAGGTGCATTGAGGGGAGCAATGTTCAGGGCCATCGGAGCTTCCATTATTGGTCTTTGCATTTCAAACAGGGATTTCGGGCTTCTGGGGAGAAAATGGGAGAAATAGCAGTCCTGGGTGTGTTTGTTTGAGAGCTACAGATTGAATTTTACTTGAATTTTGGCTCTATGGGTACAATTTGCAGAGGAAAACCGAAAATACAGGTTCGGGAGGAAACTGGGTAAATACCTGTTTTTAGAGGCTAATAGTGTAATTGCCTGTTGCAGGATGTGATGCGGGACATGACGCTAGAGTTTGTTTGACTAGGTGGAAGACTTGTACACTTCGATCAATCAGTTGGACGTAGTTCACATGCAAAAATTTTGCGGAAAGAACGAACAAAAGTAGGTGAAAATGACATTTTCGTGCCTTTTTAACAAAAAATTGGCTTTTGTGGGGCTTTTAGCATTTTTGGTCAAATGATGTCAGCATGACGGGAAACTTTGTCGTGTAGTGGAGGGTACGGAAGGGTGACGTGGAGGTGACATGGCGATGATGTTGGCGGGTGGGGTGAGCGGGAGGGTGGTAAGCGGTATCGGCCCGCACCGCTTATGGGCCAGAGTGGTTTTGGGGGGGGAGGGGGCGCGAGCATGTCGGGAGGGTACCACGCGTCCAAGGTACGGGCGGCGATACCACAGTTCCCTGGGTGGTAAACTACGGGTGAAGGGGGGCGCGTGATATGATCTGGAGCCATCCGATGGGAGGGCGCCGATCGAATGGTTGGCGCTCTTCGGAGGCGATGGAGGTTACTGCGCGGGACCCGATCAACTAAATCAAAGTTTTTAATGGTTTCGGGGTTAATTTCATTGGTTAGGTTGTGGATTTGACTATTTAATTAACCAAAGGTCAAATAAATCCCATGGTCGCGCACGAAGGGCTATTACAAAGTTTCAGATAAACCTGTAATCCCCATTGTTTGGTAACATATGGTTTATAATAAAACCAGGGCGGAATATTTAATATTTTGGGATTATATTATGTATCTACATTAGTACGGGGACGGGTATGATTTATCCGGGAGCTAATATAATAAAGGTTAATGGTTAACATGGATTTTTGAAGAAGAAAGCGCTAAGTTTAGAATGTTAAAAACATTAGGCTAAGGGGATGAAAGAGGGTTTTTTACACAAGAAATGTGGTTTTTTCGCCTAAAGTAAGAATGCGATTTTACTCAGGCTTTTTGATGAAATGGAGTGAGTTAGGAGTATTGAGCAGACCTCAATATCCTTGGGGGGAGGTTAGTAAGTGATTTTGGGAGAAGTGTGAAGGGAGGTTAGTCATGCCTCACTTGATTTGTAGCCAAACAACTGCCATGGTACTTATGATATCAATAAGTTAATCCAACAACACACATTCAACAATATTCGTACAATTGCAACCAAAATAGTTCATAAGAATAAGCGTAAGTTAAATAACATACATTTCCAATACAACAAGAATAGTCTTACTATATTAACAACATATGTGTGAAAGAGTGTTGGCTATGATTTTATTATTATAAGTGAAAGTTCCATCCATACATACACCATTGATGACCACTAGCCCCAATAATGGAACATTCTAGTCAAGAACACCTACTCCTCCAAAGAAGTTTACTCGCTCTACACTATGGAGAAGCCAAGGTTCTTCATAATATTCCTAAGTTCTTTGTAAGCCTAAGCCTAGAAAAAAACTTGGCTCCCAAAAGCTTGTTACATGAGTTATGAGGTTTTATTTATAACAAGAGTGGGTGACTCTTCAACTCCCCTTTGTGACCTTTGGACTACCCTCATGACTCTTCAATGTTTTTACATAATGGCACATTACATTACATGATGACTCTTCATATTCCAATATTGACACTTGGAATTTGACATATAACATATTTACAAATAATATTACATTTTCCACTCATACCCATATAAGACAAAATAGCGTAGAGAAAAATTGATAGCATAACATGACACAAGACTATGATGCTAGAGTTTGGGAAAAGTCTTGCTCAACAACCTTCACTTGCTGCTTCTCAGTCACATATTGGTTTCAAGCTTCATATTGTGTGATGGTGTCCCTAAATTTCTTAATAGTGTCTTGTTGCAAGTGGGGTCTAGCCTCCATGGCATCCAGGTACATTGTATTGGAACGTGTGTCTTGTTAGTGTCAGTATTTGCATCCTACCATTAGTGATCAAAATCCTCTTTTCATATTATTTTAGGGGTTCAATTCAACAATTATTTATCATTCCACTAGGTCATGCAAAAAATTAGTCATTGATGGTAGTCCTAGTCCAAAAACGTCACTCTTCCCTAAATGTGATTACTTGCTGGCATAGTTTCATGTCTTGTTGACTGTACATCATCCATAAAGTTATTTTTATCATGCCATTTGTATCAGTCATCTTGAAATTCAGTCCTTCAAGGTCTCATTAGGTCTTTACGGTTTTTCAAGGTTTCACTAGGTCATTAGGGTTGCCAAGATTCCATTCCATTACATAAGAACAAGAAATAAAGGGTGATCAAATAACATCCCTTCACCATGTGAAGATGATTTGTAAAGAGAAATGCTTATTTCATTATATAATTTTATGTGTTTGAAATGTAATAATTTCACTATCCCAAGTTGTTAACTCAGTGTTCCAAAGATGCTAGACCATCAAAAGATCAATTTTTCAAAGGAAACAGTCAAGTGAAAGGGTAAAGTTTCAAATGGTTAAGTGCATGCCAAAGGGACTTGTTTTCTCCCAAGGTGTCCAAATCATCATTAATTTCCACAAGCACTAAACCCTAATTTCCTCACTCATTGAGCTAGGGTTGGCTATGAAATTAGAGACATCTGACTATATGAGGCATAAGGGAGGTAATTTAAGTGAATATGAGGCCATTCCAATTGATACACATCATGTCTCCATCATTTTTCAATAAGTCATTCCAAGGGACAAATCATTTGCCACACATAGGGCCGGTTTTTCTTCAAACTATGTTTTAGATCAAGCAGGGAAGAATTTGGAAAGAGTGAGAGTGGTTTTTGTCCACAATATGTCAATGAAGAATAGCCTCCTTCAAGATTTACACAGGTGTCATGGTTTTAGAGAAATATCAAAAATACATTTTCTACAAGAGAGTTGCTGCACTTCTGTAGGGACCTTGGGAAACACAATATTTATCCTAGCTGGAGTGACCAAATGACTTGCTTGATGAGTCAAATGATAACTAGACACATATATATTTCCAATGAGCTATCATGAGCTCAATTTGGAGTCGAGGAAGACCTCCAAACGTTGACTGAAACATCACTTTGCATTTTGGTAGCCTCATTCTGCACATTTTGAGAAATCTTGGGATATTGAGCTTTTGACAGGGAAAATGAGCTCCAAATTGAAAAATTCAAGATGTTCTAGAAAGTAGACTTGACAAGGTTTCCAAGGAGCTATCCCTTGCCCACTTTGGACATTGGGAAGGTGGCGAAAAGTTGTCTTGAAGTGGAATTGTGCTTTTGGAGACCAGTGCTACGCTTTTCACCTAACACTGCACTTTTGCCTAATTGTCTTAGTACAAATTAACACAGGCACTGTGCTTTTGGCCTGGTGTTACATTTCTGAGTGGTGGCATTGCAATTTTGTGTAGGAGGGCTAGAAAACCCTCAAAATTTCAAGAAAACTCCAAATTACCCTCTCATCCCTCAAATAGATAAGTGTTACCCCTAAGCTTCACTCTTAGCACTCAATTAATTTACTTAAGGTTAATTAGCCATCCCTAAATTGAAACCCTAAATTTCCTCCAAATCATGCCTTAAAACCCTAACTCTTTCTATACCTCCCACCACTTATCCCTAAAAACCCTAAAGCTCCCATATCTCCTTTCACCTATTTTAAAAACCCTAACCCCTCCTACATATCCCTCCATATCCCTTATTCCTTCATCCCCAAAGAAATATCCTAAAACCCTAATCCCTCTCTCTCATTTTCACAGTTTATACCTTCCTTCTCATTATTCCACCAAAATACCACATAAGATCATTTCCACTTCCCTTATTCCTAGTCACCCATACTCACTTCCACCATACCTTCTCTAGTGGTACACAGCTTCAAAACTTAGCAAACATGGACAAGGATGACCTTCTAGCAGTGCTCAAGTGAAAACAGATGAGAAGGCTGAGAATACCAGAACTACTAAGGTGCCCGTTTACATGACATATCAGAGGGGCACAAGGAGACTATTTGCAGCCGATAGGCAAGTGTTTTCTCCATGGGATGTGGAAGGGGCATTGCCTTCTTCATCGACACAGCAAGTACAGGTGCAACAACTGCGTAAAGGAAAGGAAAAGATGCTAGAGTAGAGTCTTGATGATGAGGAGGAAAGGGACTTTGACTTCACTAATGAGCCAGAACAACATCACTCTCATCATGACATGGAGATCATCGACTTAGAGGCCGAGGAAAAGGAAACAATAAAAGAAATCATCATACAGGGATGAGCGGCTCAAGTACAGGCTCTGATGGATATTTTATAAAGGTCCAAGTATATCATCACATACTTAGAGCAAGAAAACAAACAGTTGAGTGACAAACAAGCCCTCATGGAGTTGGAAATGCTCAAGGCAAAAAGGCAAAGTGGCAAAGAGACACAAGTCACTTTGACTCCTATTGAGCAGGAGATTGAAGATGATAGGGAGACTTGGCTTGAGAGAGTCAACCTACACCTTGAGAATCTGCTACAAAAATCCAACAAAGATAATCACATGATCAAACACATGGCATATCATTACAAGACCCGCAACAAGATTTTGAACAGGAGGGTCAAGGAAATGAAAGCTAGGCTAAGGCGGGCCTTGAAAGGCAAGAAAGAGGAGGATAAAATTAGAATGCTGGCTGAAGCCTCCTTGGCTCAACAAAACACATTATGGTGGTGCTTCACACCAATTTTGGTTAGGTTTTAAGAAAAAATTGTGATTTGCAATTTTGAATTTCATTACATAGAAAAACTACCCAAAAGCGTAGCGCCAGTGGTGCCGCACTTTCCCTAGGGGCACCTAATGAGGAATTGGCTTGAATTTTTGGATTCAGAGCAGTGAGGACATGCACCCTAGAAATTTTCAAAATTTTTGGGGCAGGTCCACCAAAAGGTCGAAAAACACCCTAAAAGTTATATTTTTGCCACTTTTTGGACACACAGAAGAGGCCTTGGGGGAATCACGTTTTGAGGGATCAAATGAGCTCCAAATGTAAACACTCTAGGTGTTCTAGAAAGTAGACTTGAATACCTCTCCAATGAGCTATCATGGGCTCAATTTGGATGTCAGGAAGGTCTCCAAAATGGACCTGAAAGTGGCGCTGCACATTCCCCCAGTGGCGCTCCGCTTTTCACAATTTTGTTCAGGGTTGATATTTTTCTAGTTTTTTGACTGAAATCATGAATTCTCTCTCATGAGGGATAATTTACCTATGTAAATGATGCCAATTCTTGTAAATATGATGGATAAATAGTAATAGAAGGTAGATTCATTGCTTAGGAGTTAGTTTGAGCTCAAATGAATCAGCGTTTCACTTTTAGAGGTAAGTTGTTGAGATGCCTATATTCCTGTTTTCTTGTTCAGTGTTGGTTAGATTAACTCCTCATCTTGGGATTCGACCCCTGAGGATGGGAGGAGGTTGAAACAATGCCTACATCTTCTTATTCTTCCTCATTGTAAAGGATTGGACTCATTTGGATGCTCAGAGCTTGATTGTACATCATTGTAAGCAGTTTAGCAAGGAGATTAATAAGATTTGTAGCTATTTTATGGTATCCCTATGGTATGGAGTTTTAGTATAGTTTATTGTTTTTTGATCATTTTTTTACATGTTTTATGTATGCCATCATTCATTTCATTACTTCTATTTGAATGTTTTCAAGTTTGATAGGTAGAATCCATTGTATCAGTGCTTTACCTTGGGAAATCATTCAACATTTCATGTTTTCTACCATTTAAGAAGGATCCATGATTGTCACATGCCCTTCTTAGCTCCTCATCAATCTTAAAAACCTCACACCATCAAACCTAAAGTGCTAAAGCCTATGCCTACCTTTCCCTATAGAACACCCTGCATTTCTGACCTAATTTCTCAGTCCTAAACTGCCCAGCTCCTCTTGATCTGGCAAATCGCCAACAAAATTCAATCAAAACCTTCAAGCTACTATACCTAGCCTAAAATCCTTTACCTGATCTAGTCATCTTGACTAATATCCTTATGGAGAGAGCCCTCTCCCAGCCTAGTACGACTAGCTACTTGGCTAAGCTTGGTTTATGGTTACCCTAGCATTGCCTCCCTTCAGCCTGAGATCAATCTAGGTGATAACATGTCCAACTCATTCTAAAGTATGAGCAACATTGTTTTGACTTTTACAGGACCATCGATGAACTTTTGCATATTATGTGTCTGCATCTCCAAGTTTTTCCTTGTGGCCTCCTATCTTCGCTGCTCCATGTACTCTTTGACCTCCTGCCGAACTTGGTCCTTGGGTTTAGCTTTGGTGAGGGAATCAATTGATGGGATCTAGTGTGTTCTCACAAAGACATCCAAACTACTATACAACAGTACATATGAGGCCTATTTGCTGCCATTGAATGAGGTGAGTTGTTGATTGTTCTGAATCAACATTTGAACATTTTCTTTCTCCATCTCTACTTGTGGCTTCAATTTCTTCACTAAGTCAAGCGAGGCCCCTTTGAACCACATTATCCACTCTTGTACATAGGATATGGAAGCATGTATTTTTTTGAGAGTTTAACAAACTCTTTGCCCTTATTTTGTAGGTCATGCAAACATACAATTTCTTTATGCATGATGACAAACCCGTCATAGAGCTTCCACATGGTTTCTCCAAGTGTTGATACTTTAGTGAGTATCACTACTCTCATCTCCCCCCAATGTATAAATTGCATTCTACGCTACTACTCAAAGTTGCTCTGCCTCTTTCCTAGAAGCCTGCAAGTTCTATGCTAGTTTCTCATTCTTGTCCATCAAATACTGAACCTTTGATCTTGTTTCTCCTGCATAGGTGAAGCTAGCTTCAACAATGGAAGTTGGATGCTTCCTGGTATCTTACACTATCACCTTTTATTTGATGAATAAAGGTGTTGCATGATCATCCGGAAAGTTCTTCCTCCATGCTTGTACAATCTTCTTTTGGATCTCATCAAATGATAGATTGTACACATCCATGAATGAATCATCATCAAGAAGAACAACATCTTCTTACTCGCTCAGGGTTGGCTCTACTACTGGAGGTGGTGGAGCCTGAGGGAAGACCAGCGGTGCTCTTAGCATCAAGTCAAAATCTTGATGATGTGTATCCTATTCTAACTCCATGTCTATCATTTCGATCAATTCCTTCATCTGTTGAGCAATCTCCTAATCTCGCATCTGTTCACCTTCCTCCTTAGTTGTTGGTTTTTTTGGCTCTTCAACTTGTATTGATGCTATTTCCTTTATCATTGTGACTTTCCTTTGTTCTTTTTCCTACTTCTAATTCTTTTCTCATTCTCTCCTCCTTAACACCTATTCTTCCTTTGACTTATTCTCTTTCTCATGCAGCTTCGGTTCTAATTCCTGCAATCTCTTCTTTTCTCTCTTCCTCCGCTCTACTCTCTGCATCCTTTGCTTCCTCTTTGCTCTTGCCACCAAAGTTTCCTTCACAATAAGAGGATATGATTTCATTTTACATCTTTTCTCTCCCTTTGGACTGTCAGCAATCTTCCTCTTTCCCTTGTCCTGCATAGGAGTGCTTCCTTCCACTATTGTTGCTTCTAGAACTATTGTTGTCTATGGAGAAACCTTTAAAGTCCTTCTTATACTGACTGGATCATTGATTCTAAAGGCATTATAGTAGTACCTCCAAGGATCCTCCTTTGGCCAATGAAATTCCCCTCTGATTCATGGAAAGTAAACTCTCATATAGTAGTCCTCGCAAATACTATGGGGATCATATGGATTAAAGTCCTTAGTGCTGAATTTGAATTTCACTATCTCCTTAGCCATTGAATCTATGACTTTCAAGTTCTTTATCTTATATAAACCTATATGCAAAGGAAGAGTGAGTCATAGTGATTTCTTGTTCTTGTGTAGTGCTGTTGACAACCCTGTAGCGAGATGGTATGATACATCTTGCATGATTAGTTTGTCAATGGCCTACCTTGGTAAGACATGCAAAGGCTTCTCTCCACCAAACACTTTGATGAAGGTGCCACACGGTGAGGCATACCAATTTGTAATGTCTACTATAACCTCCATTTCTTCTCGGGACATGCAAGGTGGATCTTTTTCAAATATAAGATTGTATAGCAGGATGATAAAGTGGTCAGTTAGTCATGCCATTACTCCTTGACAAATGCATTCTGAAAGAAACTTGCAATAGATGTTCATAGTAGTCTCCCTTGGTGTCCATGTCTAGTTCATTCCAGGGAACTACTTCTACACATAGATTTCATCCAGTAAGTATGCAAACATATAAAACCTTTCTCACTCATCCTTGCACGAATTCTTAGCCTATGATACATAGGCTTTCAATTGTTAAACCAACAGATCTAACCATTTGAATGGCATCCCATCATTCACCAACTAATCCAATAATGCTTCCCACCCTTCAGGAAATTCTTTGTGCTATCTTGACCATGGACTGTGCAAGCGAAGATAATCAAGAGTTGGTAAGCCTTCCTGAGAGACTTTGTCTTATACACATGGGTGGGTCTCTGTAAAAAATTTGATGGCCCTTTCACCTAATGCTTGATAATTTCTCTTATGTTCACGTAGCTATGGGTGGCATAAAAGAGTGATTCCATGTGCTTTACTAGCTCGAGCAAGTGATAAATATTCTAAAAGCATTATGCCCTAAAGATGGAAATATTTTGCTCGCTGACACTACTCATTGTCGAAGTTCATTCATCCATGTATGAGATAATCCAGCTGATGATGTTCACACATGGGAATATTGGATACCTGCATGAACCTTGTATAACCATGACTATTAGATGCTAAGATAAACCTACTAGTCCTCTAAATATGCCTCAAATCCCATTTTAAAAGTGTCTTGAATATGTTTCCATGTTGGTGTTGTTCCCTTCTCTATAAATAGTTGAGTATCTGCATACACTGGAAAATAAATTGATGTCTACTCAAATTCTTCCCCAATACTTCTCTCGATGGTTTCCTTTGGTTCATGTCTCTTAGATGCCATGGTAACAGTGACCACTAGAGAGGTGCTCAACAACTACTATACCTATGGGACAGAAAGGATACTCATGGCAAGTAAATGTCAGTCTAAAGCAAAACAACTTATAAGGCAAGTTCAAGAAACAAAATGCGTAGTGCGCACTAGACAGGAAAAATTGCATAATTTTTTCCAACATGGGGGGCTGGCTAACTCTAGGAACTACACACTATGCACTCTCTACTGCCAAGGTTGAAGCCTGTTGGTCGAAACTACATAATGCGTAGTTCAACCTCGTTAGAGGCCTTAGAGAGAATGCAAATTGGGTAGTCTCAGTGGCCAGGCTGAGAGGTTGGCTCTTGGAAATACGTAGTGCACAGTTGGAGCTAGATTGAGCTACGCACTTTGAAATTCCAAAGGCCAAGGTTGTGGCTTGAGCCTCCATATTGTGAATTGCTAGCTGCACAAAGTGAAATGTGGCCCAGGGAAAGCCAAATCTGCCAAATGGAAGTGTGAAAAACAAGATGATTTGAGAGATAGTGTGAATATGAGTGAAAATATCATTAAGCATAGATCAATGCATGTGAATCAAGTGAACAATTGATCAAATGGGAGAAAAATAAATTAAGTGAGGAGAGTTGCAACAACGATGACCATTGGTCCAAAAACATGAAAACTAATGCAACACTTGAGAAAGGAAATAGATAACTTGAAACAACACTTATAAAAGTTAAAAAAAGTTAAAATTCTAGCAACCATGGAGATAAACAAGTGAAACAACACTCACACAAGGTAAATGACAAAAAGAAATAGTAAATAGATGCAAAATACGACAAAAGAAAAAAAATCACCTTAAAAAGCGAAGATGATCGCACCAAAGACTCCTTGATCTCATTGGGAATGCTAGATCTCCAAGATCAAATGTAAAAATGATATCAAGAAGCGTTAATTAAATAGATTTGGACAAATTAGGGTTTATGACGTGCATATCTAAATCAAGGAAAAAGTGACACTTGGCAAAAGTTTCTAAAAATGGCACAAGTTCCTCCTTTGGGATACTAAAATAGATTCCTATTTTTTAGGGATGATTTTTTTCTTTTTAGGTTTTTTTCTTTCTCCACGGAAACTTTCCATGCACACCGTGTCACGCGGAATGAGTCGATCTTGCAGACAAGATAGACCTTCCTAGAATCTAAAGAAGACCTAATGACAAGCAAACCAACCAGACACTATCTTTCTCTAAAT
>APFE030701255.1:2603-32517 GCA_000404065.3 Pinus taeda | reverse complement strand
ACTAATTATTAACTCATAATGCAACTAAAGAATACATTAGTTAACTCAGTTGCATGTTAGTGCATGTTCAGTTCAGCAAAGACAGGTGTTAGAGGATCAGATTGCTATCAGTTGTGACTATAGTTGTGCATGAGGATTTGCACAATCAATGGGATTGAGTTATGCCAATGAGGATTGGCCAATACCAAGTGATTATAGCCTCTGCTCACGTGATTCCCAGTGTGAGTGATTCTTTTGAGGTAAATACGAGTTTGGTTCAACCATTCTCATCCATTCTTGAGGAGGTATTGAGAAATGGAGGCAGGCAAGCAGTGGAATATATTTGGAGATCAGATCTGAGTTGTATTGTGTGTAATAGGTGGAGATAGTGTTGGATACTTGTGAGAACTATTGACTATTGTAATGTTACCTGTTCTCAATCATTAGTATACAGATAGTGTGGGGTTTTCAGTTGTAAGCTTTCCTCAGGTTACATACTGTGTTAATGTGTGCATGCTCTTGATGTTTTATTGTTATAGATGCTGCTATATTGAGGATCAACGTAGAGGAGCTTATGTACTGTGTATGTATTCCGCAATAGTACATGATCAGGATAATCTCCATTGAATATGTGTTTATTATTCAAAATTTCTACACTCAGATCATATCTCTGACAATATAGCGAGGAAAGATTTGAAATTCAGACTGGAGGTTTAACGTGACTTATTCTCAAATGGGTTTTGTTTTTAGCTTCTAAAACATCGTAGAAAAAAAGTTATAGCGAGAATGCCATGATGACCTGTTTGGAGCAGCAAAACCCTAGAATCCATAGCTTTGATACCAAATGTTATGAAACGAGCTCACAAAAAGATAGAAAAGATAGATCAACTCCTTATAATAAGCCTCTTCACAAGGGAAACCTCCTTTAAATTACACAAATGAACAATTCTTAGATGATACAATTGTTCCGTCCTTCCTCTGTAGAAGCGTGTGACCTTATAAACACGGGAAACTGATAGTAGGCAGGGTTCGAGGAAGGATCAAAGCATCATTTAGCGAAACCCTCCCTAAGGATTATCAGGGAGTTTGGCTCAGTTCAATATCGGGTTGGGCTCAGGCAGTAAGTAGGCCTTCTCCCTCCTGGTGTTGTTTAGTGAAGGGTTAGTCTCAGTGGGGGTGGGGTTTGTAGTTAATGCCTATTACCAACGACTAGCTATAGGCTGGAAGCTTTTCCTACTTCTTCGTGACAAGGCCTTCTTCTCCATATATATAGGATGTCTAAGGGTCATAATATATATCAAGTCGACATAACAATAATAATGTAAGGGCACAATAATAACAATATTGGGCTTCTATGGGGCACAATAATAACAATATGGGGATTGCATGGGCACAATAATATAATAAGGGGGTTGTACTAATAACAATAAGGGGTTACACTAGTAGTATAGGGACCTAACACCTACCCAGAACCTATAGATGATGAGGGCAGAACCTCGTGAAGAGGATCCCAATGTTAATATCATGTTGCGAAGTGGTATGATGACTAGTAACAATAAGGAAAAATAGCCTAAAGAAGGTGGATGGGTCCACAAGGCTCTACAAAAAGAAGTTGGGTTTGATATGGAGCATGCGAAGGCAACGTTAATGTAAGCAAAGAAAAACATCGATGAAGCCTATACCTCAGGAAGTTAGGATAGACTATCAGAAGAAGTTGACCCCTCCACGCTTACTACTTTCTTGGAGACTTGCATGAAACTGCTAAATGACAACAGGGTTGTGAAAGGATTACAAGAGTTAATAAATAAATGTTTTGGTAGGGATAATGTGTCTAATGGGCACCGTGCCATCAAAAAGATTGGCAGACATAAAACGAGAACAGTATGTGAGATGAGGCTCACCGCACAAATAGGAGAATACAAGATGGATCAAGCTATTTTGGATCTCGGGTTGGATGTGAATGTTTTTCCGAAATAGACTTGGGAAAATATGGGGAGGCCTGTGCTATAGTGGTCTCTGATTCAATTAAGAATGAAAAATCAACATAATATTATCACTATGGGGAGATTGCATGGGATAATTGTAGATATAGAAGGTGCGAGCACGTTGGGTGACTTTGAAGTAATAGAGATTGTTGATGAAAGAAATCCATATCTCGTGCTCCTTGGAACTGATTGGGCTATTGACATGAATGGGGTCATCAATTTGAAGAAGCAGACAATGTCGTTTGAAAGGAAAACGCTCTGTGTGGTAGTACCATTGGACCTTGCAGAAGGACTATGCTATACTGAACCGGTTCGCGACTATGAGGAAATCAATGATGATTTGGACCAAATCTATAAGATAACAATGTGGGACCAAGATTGGGTTAATTCAACAGCTGATGCATGAATTTCATGGGACCACGAAAGCTCTTGTACATTATATTGAGACGAAGAATTGGAACACTGGCAGAATAGGTTGCACGAAGTATCTACGCTGCATTGTAATATGATGACTCAATCACTACGTTGTGTATCATCCAACATAAGAATTTTTCCTTATTATGATGGTCTAACTAATGTAGATAAATTTATGGATGCATTTGAAATAGAAGTGCCTGAGAAGCATCACTTCCAAGCGCTGGATTTGGCATTGCACGCTATACCTACAGGTTGGTGGGGTACGCATAAAGATAGTTTTGAAGAATGGAGTGACTATAGGAAGATGATGAGGATGCAATTTGGTCACCCCAAGGTATGGTTGACTGAGAAGTATGATGGGAGAAATTATTTTCGCGATCATTTGACAAAGTGGACTAAGGTTTATGGAATGGAGCCGTAGCCAGATTGGGTGCATATTTTCTATCACACTTTGGACATCATCCCTATGAGTTAGTATTTGGAAATAGAGGTTTGCCATGGAACAACGGAATGGGATGTCTTAATAGAGGGGTTTGTGCAGACATTCATCTTTGAATACGAATTCGAAAGTATTGATGAAGCGTTGTAGGAGGTTAAGGCAGCAATCTTCATAATTCCACGGGATCCCTTAGAATTGATTCAACCAGATTGGAGCACCCAGGTGCACCATGCGATCGAATGCTATAATATGACTTCTAAAGGAGAGGATGAGGATCACCACGCCACTAAAAAATAAGTAGGTAAACCTTGGTACAGAAGCGGAATCAAAGTTTTCAAATATTGGGGATTACTAGGATGATGCTACAATCAATAAAGTCATTGAGTTGCTCCGCGAATATTAGGATTTATTTCCCACAAAATTTTCGGACCTGAAAGGCTTCATAGGCGATTTGGGAGTAATGAAAATAACTTTGAAATTGGATGCGAAGTGTATTAAGAAGAGGTCATATCGCCTTAATCCAAAATACAAGGAAAATGTCTGCTTGGAGTTGGACAAAATGCTTGCAGCAGGTATTATTGAACCACTGGAGGAATATGATTAGGTGATTCCAATGGTCATCCAAGAAAAGAAGCAGAAGGATGAAATAAAGATTTGTGTAGATCTCAGGAAGCTTAGCGGTGCTTGCATTCATGATCTTTTTCCAACTCTGTTCACAGATGAAGTATTGGATAATGTTTGTAGGCAGAAGGCCTATTCATTCGCTGATGAGTTCTTTGATACCATCAAATAAAGATCGTGCCAGAAGACAGGAGTAAGACCACCTTCGCGACATAATGGGGATGTTTCCAGTATATAGTGATGCCTTGCGGACTTAGGAATGCATCAGCGATCTTCTTGTGCATGGTCATCACGGAATTCAAAGAGTTCATTCACAAGTTCTTGGAAGTCTACTTCAATGACTGGATAGTGTTTGGGCTAGTTAAACGCCATGTAGACAGTCTGCACTTAATGTTGGATACATGCCAAAGGTATGAGATTTCTCTAAACCTAAAGAAATGCTTTGTTTTGTTTCCCTTTTGGGATATTTTTGGGTCATGTGGTATGCAAATAGAGACTCATGGTGGAACATGCTAAGATCACAGTAATAATCAATTTGGAAGCCCCAAGGAGTGTTAAACAGTTGCGCGCTACGCTAGGCCATACTAGATATTATCAAAATTTCTTCAAAAGTTATTCTCAGATTACCACATCTATGGAAAAGCTACTAAGGAAGGACACTACATTCTATTGTGATGAAGAATGTCGATGTATCTTGGATGTACTAAAGGAGAATATGGTCACAACGTCGATCCTAGTCTTCCCATATTGGAAGACAGAGTTCCATGTGCATGTAGATGCCTCATGTATTGCACTAGGAGTAGTGCTGACACAGGATGGCGAGGGAGAACTAGAACACCCTATAGAATTTACAAGGAGGAAGTTGTGTAAGGCTGAAAACAATTACTCGACGACAGAGTGCAAAGGGTTGGCTATGGTGTATGCACTCCAGAAGTTCAAAAATTACCTGCTAGGTAGAAATTTCAAGACGTACACAGACCATTTTGAATTGAAGTATTTAGTCAATAAGCTTGTGTTGGGAGGGGGAATATACAAATGGTTGTTGTTGTTTCAGGAGTATAATTTCGAGGTGATTGTGAAACCAGGAAGGTTGAATGTAGGGCTAGACCATCTGTTGTGCATTGAAATGGGAGAGGATCCTACCAATTTGGAGGAAGGGCTTCCTGATGCGAAACTCTTCACGATGCGCATAGAAGATAATCAATTTGTTGACATTATCCACTTTCTGACCATAGGGCAGGCTCTAGAGGGATACACCAGTCAACAAAAGAAAGAATTGGTGGCGCGCGTGGCAAACTTTTTTGTAATTGCAAGCCATTTATATAAAATGGGATTAGACGAAATATTTCAACGCTATGTGCTTGACTTTAAAATAAATAGTATCCTTGCTGAAGCCCATGGAGGATATGCGGGAGGTCATTATGCAGGAAAAGTAACAGCATAGAATATTTTTCACGCTAGGTTGTGGTGGTCGGCACTGCATAAGGATTCTAAAGCATATTGCAGGGCATGCGATGCATTGATGAGCCCTAGAAATGGGTAACTATATGGGCTCATTTTGCCTATTATTTCCATTTAATCCACCATTATCCATAGTTTTGTGCATGTTTTTGAATATATTTATGTCAATTGAGTGAATGGGGATAGTCACTTTGCCACATAGTCTAATGAGTGTTTATTGTAGATTTTTGGACAAGGACCAAGAATTTATGAGCATAATGACAACCAACTTCGAGGAAACAGGGATGAGGACTTATAGGAGGGGTGTCTCCTGCATTAATGAACCGCTCCTTGAGTTCTCCATCAGCAGCTCGGAGTACAAAGGCCACCACATCAATGATTCCAAGGGGCAGCCGAGCAACTCAAGTGGGTCTACTGTTATCTCCAGTTTTAGGCAGCCGAGTTCCTTAAGTTTAGGGGGACTGTTGGGGGTCCTCACTTGTATAAATAAGAAGGCTTCAGGCCTCAGTAGGTTAGCCATTTCATAGTCTATTTTCTCACTTTTGTGCAGTCTTGTACTCAGCTCATTTTCGAGCTCTTTTTGCAGACAGTTTTGTGATGTAACTACTATTTTTTTGATCAATGAAGATGAATCCAGCATTGAACTAGCACTGATCTTTTCTATAGGGCTGAAGCTCTTGGGTTAGGGCCCAACCCAAGCTGTCCAACACCTCCTTTGTGTATTTATATGTTTTTTTCTTGCATTCATAAGCTTATTTTTGTTGTTTATGTTAAATCTTGCTTTGGTAAAATAGGTTGCTTTTGATGGTTAAATTAGTTGTTCTTGCTTCAAGTTTCTTAAATAGTTTGCTGTGGTAATAGAGAAAGATCCAAAAAGGCTACCAATAGGTCTTGATCCCCTTTCTCCCTCCTTGGGACCATGAATTGAGGACAAGACACTACTGCTGTCACCAAAAACACAGTTTTTTGCCTTTCATGCAATTGTTAGTGTGATGTTTTGAGTTGGAGAAGCTGATATTTGCTTGGATTCACATGCTTAGACCATTTCATGTTCATCTACCATGGTTTCTCTCATAATTTGTTGTTTATAAAGTTCTGTTCAACAGTACTCTGTTTTTAGGTCAAATTAGACAAACTCTATTTTTCGGTTCTTGCTTGGGTCAGTTTTAAGAAGTAGGTGTGCAACTCACTTGAAAAACATTCCACCTTGTCATCCCTCCATAGCACCACCTATACCAGCTCATCTTTCACAGATTCCTTCACTCATTCGCCTCATGTCGCCAATCTGCCCCAATTTCTGCGTTTTTGTGCAAAGTTGCTTTCTTCCCCTTTGAGCAAATCCAACCCTCTCCTTCGTTCTTGGTCTTCATTAACAGAGTCCTAGACCCTCCAACACCTTCTTCCAGCCTTCATTTCCATTTTTCCACTATTTTTCCACCTTCAAACCTCCAAAAACCACTTTTGGCCTCCTCCTATCGAACTTCTTGTAGATCCCCTGAAGCCTCCTGTCGAAGTTCATGCGAGTTATTTTTTGAAGTTTGATCGCAATGGAAGTCTCCAGAAGGGTGCTAGGGACATCTTAGGACCTCCCCACACCTTCCTCATCATCTGCAAAAACCATCTCCATTTTCCTTTCCCACCAAACCACTGCACAATCACAATTAGTCAAAATTGAAAAAAGATGATTTCTTTCCATTTCTCTTCAGAAGTAGCTTGAATAAATGCAATTTACCTTTTCAGTAATCAATTGCACCCATGTCAATAGTTTCCATCTCTTTTCTTGCATGATTAGGGTTTGCTAGGGTTTGAGTTCCATTTCAGTTTTCATTCTCTTTCTGCAAGTAGAATAGCCTATGTAGAATTAGTCTTCTACCATCACAATAAAATCTTCTTTTGAGAACTCATAGAATTTGGCTTAAGCTCCTAGCGAATTTGTGCCAGATGATCAAGTGATAGCCTGTAGTAAGAGCTAGTACTTGGGCATATAGCACGTCACTTCCAAGTTTGTTACGAACTACCAGGTTGATAAAAGTAAAGAAGGGATCCTAGGAGTTGAAGCGTTATTGTTGCAATACTGGAGCTCACCACTCTTTTTGGCGCCGTTACCAGGGAAGTGTCAGAGTATTTTGTGATTACTGTTTTTCTTCTATTTTCTACTGTAATAATATGCTAAGTAGTTCATTTAAGAAAAAGTAGAGTAGTTGTTTCATTTCAATTCTGCAATTTCAATTATGCAAAAGTAGATTAGGCATTTCTTGCTTTCATTTCAATTTCAGCAAAAGTAGATTAGGCATTTCCTGCTTTCATTTCAATTCTGCAATTTCAATTTCAGCGAGTGTAGATTAGAAATTTGCTGCTTTCATTTCAATTTTTCAATTTCATTTCAACAAAGTAGATTAGTCATCTCATGCTTTCATTTCAATTCTGCCATTTTCATTTTAGCAAGGTTTATTTTAGTTAGCTACAATTTTCTATTCAATCCATTTCAGTTTTTGCAGGTACAAGGAGAAAAAGAAACAAAAATATTCAAAAAAGAGATTTCATTTCATACCTCGTAGGAATAGAGACAACTCCGGAAAATTCCTACCCAACACCCCCAACACATCACTGAGTCACCCTTCTCTCTTATTTGGTGGCAGTGATCAAGAAGATCCTATAGGTGAACCTCTAGAGATATACGAAGATCCTATAATAGAAGAAGAGCAAGAAACCATTCCTCCTGAGACCATGGCTGAAAACATAAACGTTAGAGGGAATGGGGAAAGAATAGAAGGTGTCTTTCCTATTTGGGAGACCAATGGGGACACCAAAATGAAAAAGATAAGTCCTTCAGCCCTACCTCACTTCCATGGACTAACTACTGAAGATCCTGATACTTTCTTATTTGAATTTGTTGTTCTCTGTCGAACCTATGACTATGCAGAAGACGAGCAGAAGTTGAAACTGTTTCCTTCTACCCTCAAGGATGCAGCCTTGCGATGATTCATGGGGTTACCTGGAAACAATATACAACTTAGGCTCAGATGCAACAAGCCTTTAACAACAAATATCGGGACCATTACAGGTCAAAGGAAACCAAGGAATAAATCTTCTGAATGACCATGGGTAGTAATGAATCTTTAGAAGACTATGAAGAGAGGTTTCAACTAAGTTATAAAAGGGCCAGGTGCACACTTGACCCTAAACCTCTGAAGTTGGTTCTGCTCAGAGGAGTCCCTGAATACCTTCTAGATACCCTCCATTTGCTCGTTGGGGGAGACATCTATCAACTACCTTATGATGACATAAAGACTGTGTTTAGAAACCATTCCAGGTCAACTAGGAAGAGAGGTAGGGGAAACCAACCATTAGCCAGTACCTCCACATCCAGTTCATCCCTTAGAAATGAACTTGAGAATCGGATGGAAGATTTCAAGAGCGAGGTGAGGCAGACTCTTGCCATGCAAATGAATACCTTGCATATCAGAAGGAAACAAGAGGAAGCCGAGAGAGCTCTGACCATATTTTTTCCTAGGTGCATGAGAAAGCACCCTGGGAACAAATGCCCACTGCACTCTATAGAAGTGTGTGTAGTCTATGAACAAGAACATCCTACGAATCAATGCCCTTCCTTGCCTGGAATCAAAGCTGCATATCAAGGGGCTGAGGGAGCCACTGAACCAATCTATTTCATGAAGCAAAGGAGGCCACATGGGGCTAGACCTTACCAGTAGGGAATGCAAGGGACCTCCCAGAGCTATTACAACCCCAATCAAGCCACTTCCATGCCTTCTTGGGGTCCCCCTGCTCATCTTTCCTGGTCCACACCCCCTCCTTGGTCATATCCTCCTCAATACCAGGCCCCTCCAGTTGCTCATTCGTTTCATCCTTATGCTCAGCCACAACCTCACTGGAGTGCACCTCATCAGGGGTGGAGGCCCCAGTATAACTTTCCTCCTGCTCTTTTTCCTCCACCACCTGCTCAACCACAACCATTACCTCTTGCTCCTCCAAGACAACCCTAAATACCTGCTCAACCAAACCTGAACCCCAACAACAGACATGCTTAGCAGGTATATAGTGGGGAAACATCATGCCCAACCTATGCAGTGGAGATTTAGGAGATTAACCTATGATCTGGGAAGGTTCTCCTAGATAGCCAACCTCCTCCTAAGGAGGATGAGGAAGAAAAATAGGAAAGTAAACCCAAAGTCATTCCACCCTTTCCTGAGAGACTAATTGGAACCACCCAACCGACCCCAAAAGAAATTGAACTTCTAAGAGAACTGAAACAGTTATGTGTAAAAATACCACTTGTCCAAGCCATAAAGGACGTGCCTATATAAAACAAGATGAGCAAGGGGAAGTGCTTCAAACAGCCAGGCAAGCAAAAGAGAGATGCCCCAACTATCAATGTCATAGGAAAATTGTTCGACCTGATGTTGGGGCAGGCAATTTGTCCGAAATATCTAGACCCTGGGAGTCTTGTAGTCGATTTTCACATCAATGGCACCATAATACCCCATACCTTGATTGATCTAAGGGCTGCCATTAATGTGATGACTAGGGACACTATGCTCAAACTCAACCTTCAGGGTTCCCTAAGAAAGACCTCAACAGTACTGTAGTTAGCAGACTGCTCCACTGTGACCCCTGAGGGGATTGTGGAAGTTGTCATGGTTTCTATTGATTCCTAGGAGTACCCTATTGATTTCTTAGTTGTCCAACCAAAGGCAAAGCTCACTGGGTATCCTCTCATCCTAGGAAGACCTTGGAACTACATATGCCTACATCAGTTGCCGAGCTGGGAACATGACAATTAAGAATGGGCATATGTCCAAACAGCTAGTCCTCTATCCTCTTTCCCAACGTCTGCTGGAACATGATTTACCCCTCTAATTGGAGGAGGAAGATGAGGATGAAGTCTATTCCTCACCATTTGTACACTAGAAGCTACCATGGGGGGTCCACAAACCGAGGATTATCTTATTAAGAACTTGCTTCAGAATCCACCCCCCAGTGTGTTGCCCTTAGAAGAGCTGGTGGAAGAAACCTAAGCTAATCCTTTAGTTGATCTCTGTGTGGCTGATTCGACCTCCCTTCGAGTCAAGAACGTGGAATTTGGCCTAGAAAAAACTTTGAAGATCAACTCATTCCTGTCCACCTCTCAGGAGAAAGAACTGTGTGGCTTATTGAAGAATCATTTGGATGCTTTTGCTTGGAGTTATAAGGAGATGAAGGGAGTCCAACCTTCCATCTGTACTAATCACATTTACATTAAGGAAGATTGTAAACCAGTTAGGTAGCCTCAAAAGAGGATGAATCCAGCCCTTAAGGACATTGTCAAAGAAGAACTACACAAGTTGTTGGATGCAGGATTCATCTACCCCATCTCTGATAGTGAACGGGTTTCTCCTTTGGTGCTAGTGCCAAAGAAAAACGGAAAGTGGAGAATCTGTGTAGATTATCGGGAACTAAACAAGGCCACCAAGAAGGACCATTTCCCTTTGCATTTCATAAATCAAGTGTTAGATGGCCTGGTAGGGAAGAAGTTCTTCTCCTTCCTAGATGGGTTTAGCGGGTACAACCAAATCCAAATCAGTCCGAAAAAACCAGGATAAGACCACTTTCACTTGTCCATGGGGTACTTTTGCATACCGGGTCCTTCATTTTGGGTTGTGAAATGCTCCTGCCACTTTCTAGAGAGCAGTATTGAGCATATTTGTTGTATTGGCTCATGAATCAATAGAGATCTATATGGATGACTTTACCCCTTATGGTTCTAACTTCCAGGAAGCTTTGACTAACTTGGGAAAAGTTTTAGCCAAGTGTATTGAAATGAACCTTTCCCTTAGTCCTGAAAAATGCGAATTCCTAATGACTGAAGGGACCATGCTAGGTCATACAATTTCTCAGCAAGGATTATAGGTGGATCCCAACAATATTGCTATCATCCAAAGGGTCCCACCTCCTCAAAAGGTAAGAGATGTTCGGAGTTTTCTAGGCTTAGTAGGTTATTATATAAGATTCATTAAAGATTTTAGTAAGCTAGTCTCTCCATTTTTTGTTCTTTTGGGGAAAGATGCTGAGTTTATATGGACTGACAACTGTCAGGAGGTTTTAGATGCCTTGAAAGGTAAGCTGGTAACTGCCCCGATCTTGAGAGGTCTAAACTGGGCCCTACCTTTTCACATTCACGCAGATACCTCGAATAAAGCAATAGGAGTAGCCTCAGGGCAAGTTGAAGAGAAGATGCCTTATGCCATATATTTTATCAGTAAAAACCTGTCCAAGGAAGAATTAAACTACACTGTAACTGAAAAGGAGCTCCTAGCTGTAGTCCATTCCCTAAACAAGTTTAGACACTACATCACTAGCTACCAAACATTCGTACACACTGATCATGCTACAATTAGTATTTGATGAATAAACCAGATGTAAACACTCGTATCATTAGATGGTTACTTTTATTGCAACAATTTGGTTTGACTATTGTTGATAATCCTGTAAGGAAAATGTTGTTGCTGATTTTCTGTCTAGACTAGATCTGCCTGCAGGTGAAGAAGGAATGGTGGATGATCAAATGCCAGATGAACACTTATTTTCTATTTCAGTACTCTTTCCATGGTTTTTTGATATAGCAAATTACTTGGTTTCAACACAGTTTCTGCCACACCTGTCCTCAAAAGAGAAGATCAAGATCGTGAGGAAAAGCACCCCATTCACTTGGATTGGGGGAAATATTTTTAAACTTGGCCCAGATTAGATGTTGAGGCGATGTGTGATGGAGGAGGAAGTCTTTGACATCGTCTTAACCTGCCATGATGGGCCTTGTGGGGGCCACTTTGCAGCAAAGAGGATTGCTTTCAAAATATTGCAGGCAGGTTACTATTGGCCCACTCTTCATCAAGATGTCAGGAGATACATCATCCAATGTGACCGATGTCAAAGGATGGGGAAACCAACTCCAAGGGATGAGATGCCCCTGCAACCTCAAGTGACTTTCGAGCCATTTGAGAAGTGGGGCATGGACTTTATGGGTCCTATCAACCCTCCTTCAAAACAGAAATCTTACATCATTGTGTATACTGATTATTTGACAAAATGGGCAAAAAAGAAGGCAATCAAAGAAGCAACAAAAGAAAAAGTAGCTGAATTTTTAAGGGAAAATATCTTCTACAAGTTTGGTTGCCCAAGAGAGTTAGTTATAGATCAAGGGAGTCAGTTTACCTCCAATTTGGTTGAAGACCTACTCACACACCACAAGATTAAGCACAGAACTTCCACCCCTTATCACCCACAAGCAAATGGATAGGTGGAAGTCACCAACATAGATTTGGAATGGATTTTGACAAAGGTAGTGAGAAACAACAGAAAATAATGGGCAGACCGATTGGTTGAGGCCACTTGGTCCTATAACACCACCTAGAAAACCACCACAGGGTTAACACCCTATGAGCTGGTCTATGGGAAGAAGGTTTTGCTATCGATAGAATTTGAATATAATATTTTAAGGATGGCAGCTCAGCTAGACCTAGATCTCAGCCATGCACAAAAGGAAAGATTTCTTCAGCTAAATGGATTGGATGAATAGAGAATGTAGGCCCTACTCCACTCAGAGGTAGTCCAACTTCAGAGAAAAATATGGCATGACAGACACCTCAAAGAAAAACAATTCCAACAACGAGATTGGGCACTGCTGTATGATTCAAGATATAAAGATTTCAAGGGCAAACTGAGGACAAGATGGCTGGGACCATATACAGTAGAAAAATGCAATGACAATGGTTCAGTGCTTATCCGGACCATAGATGAAGAAGCCATCCCTATGCTTGTTAATGGGCATAGATTGAATATCTACAGGAAGCCCCTTTCCAAGCAAGAGTTCATTGAGAATTTGGGAAAAACAGTGTCAGTAGTGGAATAGGTCTCTGTCTCCACCCCACTGACACTTTGCAAAAAAAAATAAAAAATCCCTGGGTGAAAACCTCTTGGAGGCACCCAGGGCATGCAGTGGGGGTGAAACCCTCTTGGAGGCACCCCAGCTGTCTCAAAAAAAAAAGAAGAGGAAAGAGAGAAAAACAAAACCTAACTTCTTTGTATAAATTGCAGGATTTCAGGAGGGTCACACAAGAGGAAAGACATGACCAGGCTGCATGCACCCTTCATAGTCCATCCCTTCATCATTGTTATCCTTTTCCAGGCCTCAGTCTCATTTGTTTTGAAAATTTCGCATCCTACAGGAAACTTTGTGTATTCTACAAGAGGATCCTGTAGAAACTACAGAAAGGCCAAAATCAAGTTTAAAAAAAGAACCCGAGGGTTGGAAATTCATCTAGAAGGCCTGTGAACCTCCCTACCACCATCCATCTGCCTAACTCTCCATGTAATCCTTGCACACCCACATTTCCACTCGTTTTTTCCTTTCTCTACATAGACAAAATACAGAAATTATGTTTTTTTTTTTTTTTTTTTTTTTTTTTTTTTTTTTTTTTTTTTTTTTTTTTTTTCATTTTGAAAACACAAAAAAGATGACAAATAAAGTAGCAGTGTTCTTCTTACTTGATACCTTCCAACTACTATGTCTTTCATTTAGAGCCTTTGCTAGCTGTCGTTTTAAGCCTACTCAAGCATTAGCCTAAATTTCAAAAGGAGAAGCAGCTACAGGAAATCCTGTAGCAGCTGATCCCTTTGAAAAGCAAACTCCACAGACAGGGTCAGCGTAACAGGATGTATGAAGCATGTAAGGAACAGATCTTGATCGAGAAATCATTAGCATAAGATGAAGGCCAAGCATGCAGAGCATCAATAGCAAAAACAATGAGGAAATGAGGTGCCAGAGTCCGAAGTATGCATATCACAACAAAGACTAAGCAGGTAAGTGGCTAAACCTATTCCTCGGTTGCATGAATATTATTTCAAAACTGCATGAACTATGGGAATGGTCACAATTAAGCAGAATCGGTGGCCAGCAAACTGACCACCCTCTTTCAGTTCACACACCCTCATGGAATTTAGTTGAGCCATGTATAATTCAAACTACCGATCAGATATGCAGTCAGCACGTGTGGCATGTCAACTCGAGGGGAAAACATTCGGAACTGGTAGCGGTGGTGGCGTATAACGGGAGTAAGGGAGGTGATGGCAGTCAAGTGGCATGAAGAACCATAATTACATTGGCGTAGGACCAATGGTTCATATGGGGATAACGTACCCATCCGACCACCTCATCTCCTCACCGCAGATTACGCCAATAGTTAAGTATAGTGCGGTCTAAGCCTCCACCACCCTTTTGTTCATTTTCATGTTACGAAGCTCTCGATTGTAGTGCTTGTCTACCACCTTCAGAGCAACGAACCAATAATTTATGTCAGTTCTTCAAAACCCTCCCGCCTATCGGATTCTACAGGAGCACTACTGCATTCTACAAGAGCAGGAACACCTTCTACAAGAAGAGTTCTACAGGAAAAACAGAGAGCAACTCTGCAGCCGAAAAAGTCGGAATTTTTGTCAAATTCGAGCTAGGAATGTGGTAGGCTTGAAAACCTGCTCTGCATACGATCTATTTAGATAAGGTGGTGGCTTAAAACTAGAGTAGTGGGTGAAGAAAAATGAGGAAAGAGAAATTCAAAAGTCTACTGTGTCTTTTATGAAGTTCTACATAGTCTCTCTTTTCCCTTCTTTGTGTTCAAAATTTGCCTTTCTCTTCCTCACATTTTGCTGAAAAAGGGGATAGAAATCAAACCTAGGGAGAAAACAAAAATTGCAAGTCTGTTTACTCTGCGAAAAACCACTGTTTTATATAGTCCTTGTTCTGTCAACGTATTGATTTCTTCCAAGAACCAAGAAGCAAATTCAGGTTGAGAACAGTTTGAAGAAAGGGAGAGTTGCAAATTGGTGTTGTGAAGAAGGAGCACACGGGAAATTCCTCCTACAGTTTAGAAAAAAAACAAAACTCAGCTATCCCTCTGTTTCTGATTTTGGAAATTGTTGTTTTTTTCCTCACCTAAGCACTTCATAAACCACTAAACACCATGCCGGGAGGTTTTATGAGAAAGGAGCCTTTGAACTCCAACCAATTGCATGAGCACCCTGAGGTGGTGGCCCTCTTCACCAGGGAAAATTGGATGATTTTCTTTGAAATAATTCATGGATATGATGATGAGGTGACTGAAGAACTTTTTATGTCCTTAAGACCCCATTCGAAAACACATGCTACAATCAGTTTCAGGGGTTTGACCCTAGAAATTACACCCGATTTTATCAGTCGAATCACAGGTCTTCCACTTGGGCTCCCTTAAAGCAAGGAGGAAAAAACATTAGGACAGGTTGCCAAGAAGACATTTTTTCAACCTGAGGAGCATCCTATAGAGGATAAAAATGGGGTGAGAAGGACAAGCTTACCTCCTCCTTGGAGTGAAGTCAGCTACCAAATAATGAAATATATCACTTGTGAAGGAAGGTTCAGCATACTTTATGGTTATCACTTCAGGTTATTGCATGAATTGAGATATGGGATGGACCTACCTGTAGTTAGAAAACTCAGTCTCCCATATTTCCTCTAGTCTTTGATAGAATGTGGCACCAAGTTGAATGCAGGGGTCCCAGACCAGCTGGCCCACCATGGTCTCATTAAATTATTGGTGGAAGATGCCCTACACACATACACCATCCCCATAGCTTGGGAAATTTTCAGAAATGTGTCCAGAGAAGATGACATCAAAACTTTGACTTAGGACATCAACCCATCTGGCAGTGAGGAGGAGGAAGAGAAAGAGGAATTTGAGAAAGAAATGCATGAGGAGACACAAAATATTCAAACAGAGGAGGAACATGAAACAGAGGAGAAGCATAAAGAAGAGGAGAAACTTGACAAATCCATTGTGATACCTAAGGCAGAGAAGAAAACAACCTCAAAGACAGAGAAGAGGAAAAGAACAAAATTTGAGAAGAAAAAGCGCAAGAAAACCCAGAAAAATACTGCCACAGGAGAGGTAGGGACCCAGCAGGAAAAGGAGAAGACATTACCAGAGATAGCAGAGACACAAGCAAAAACAGCAGACGCAGAAAAGACTGCAGAAGATGAAGGGGAAGAACAGCATAAAGAAACATTCCTTGAAACATTGGCAAAAGAAGCAGCAACTGTGCTTGCTGCATTGAGCACTTCAGCAAAACAAAAGGGAAAAAGAAAAAGAGAAACATCCATGTATTTCAAAGCTAGAAGGAGCACTAGGATTAAGGTGGGCAAGCCCCAGCCACCATCAAAAGAACCTATAATAATTGGGGATGCACCTACTGAGAAAAAGGAGGAATCCCCCTTCAAAATCTCTATCACCTATGAGAGAGGGAGTCCCAAAACTTCCACCTGGAAGGAAAGAGTCAGACTAATGGACTCCAAAGCAGTTCTACAGGAAGCTCAAACCTCTCTACAGGAAACACTGGCCAAACTGAAAGAGACTGAAAAATTAGAAGAGAAGGCAGCAGAATAGTCACAAGAGGAAGGCAAGGCTAAAGAGATACCTGAACCAAGCCCTCAACCTAATTTAGGCTCATATTACAATCTGCTAGAAGGTGGAAAGATCATCGCACATAAATTCGCTGTGCCCCTTTTCTTTGAACTAGAACAAGAAAGGGTCATAACTCATACATAGATGAAAATTGCTAAATCTAAAGGAGTTGAAGATATAGGACACATGGAAGAACAATTGAAAGAATTAAGAAGGGAGTTGGGCATGGTAAAGCACCTAGAGAGCATCAAAAGGCCCAACTACAGGAGGAAAATGAATTGCTGAAAAAGCAGTTACAGTAACAAGAAACTCAAGGGGGACACAAGTTGTTAATCTTGGAAGGGTAGCAATAGCAAGAAGGTTCCCTAGTAGATAATGAAGCAGCAGAGAAACAACAGCAAGAGGAAGAGCCATAGATTGATGTTGAAATGATGATAAAGCAACAGCAAGAAAGAGAATCTCAGGCAGCATCTGAAGTGCTGATGTTGAAACAATAGTTGCAGGAAAGGGAAGCCCAGATGGCCTGCATGGCCAACTAGGCAATGGAGGCCTTGCAGTGCAGGAAACCAGCTAGATCCTATGCACTATACCTCAAAGACCAATGGCCGCAGTTCCAGATTAAAACATTGGCCCAAAGGGGCGCAATCCCATTCCAAAATTATGGTCAGTTTATGCATCTATATGTTACTAGTTCAGCCGAGGATAAATCCAAAATAGAATAATTTTACTTACACAATCTGGCACTCCTTGATATGAATTTTTGGGATCCGAATGTTGCATTGGGAGACCTACAATGCATGGCTATGGCTTCTTGGATGAGCCATGAGGAAAAGAGAGCAGTGGAAATTCAACAGATCATGGCAAAAGAACTAAGTGAGCCCCTGCTGATAAGGGCCGAACCAAAATATCCCTCAGCTCTCATATATGCTCATCAACCCTTGCAAGCAATCCTCAAGTTCTCCCCGATTATGTTGAAAAGCAACCACAAGCTATCGCTCATTTTGAAGATATGGAAAAATTACTTGGCGATGACTGCCTTCATGCTTGCATGAGAAGGTGGAATACATTGTCATATAACTTAAAGATCAGGGAGTATCACTTCCCAACTAGAATGAGGGAGGCTATGGTGAGAGTGCCCCTATACAAACAATGAATGCAAAACTTGAAAGCGAACTAAATTGGCCTTAAGTTCAGTCCTTCACTACTCTTAAGACTATTGGAACAGGTTAAGGAAGAAGAAGAACATGAGCAAAGGGAGGAAGTGGACAGAAAGGCAGGTTTTCATGAAAGGGAAGACGACATCACCTCAGAGGCTTGGGATGTCAGGGAAGCTGTTAAAGCTATCAAGGATGAAGAACTGGATTAGTTGCTCAAAGGATGAGCAACCCATTTAGCAGGGGGGTGATGATGAGCCCCAGAAATGGGTAACTATATGGGCTCATTTTGCCTATTATTTCCATTTAATCCACCATTATCCATAGTTTTGTGCATGTTTTTGAATATATTTATGTCAATTGAGTGAATGGGGATAGTCACTTTGCCACATAGTCTAATAAGTGTTTATTGTAGATTTTTGGACAATTTTTGGACAAGGACCAGGAATTTATGAGCATAATGACAACCAACTTCGAGGAAACAGGGATGAGGACTTATAGGAGCGGTGTCTCCTGCATTAATGAACCGCTCCTCGAGTTCTTCATCAGCAGCTCTGAGTACAAAGGCCACCACATCAATGATTCCAAGGGGTAGCCGAGAAACTCAAGTGGGTTTGCTGTTATCTCCAGTTTTAGGCAGCCGAGTTCCTTAAGTTTAGGGGGACTATTGGGGGTCCTCACTTGTATAAATAAGAAGGCTTCAGACCTCAGTAGGTTAGCCATTTCATAGTCTATTTTCGCACTTTTGTGCAGTCTTGTACTCAGCTCATTTTCGAGCTCTTTTTGCAGACAGTTTTGTGATGTAACTATTATTTTTTTGATCAATGAAGATGAATCCAGCTTTGAACTAGCACTGATCTTTTCTAGAGGGCTGAAGCTCTTGGGTTAGGGCCCAACCCAAGCTGCCCAACACCTCCTTTGTGTATTTATATGTTTTTTTCTTGCATTCATAAGCTGATTTTTGTTGTTTATGTTAAATCTTGCTTTGGTAAAATAGGTTGCTTTTGATGGTTAAATTAGTTGTTCTTGCTTCAAGTTTCTTAAATAGTTTGCTGTGGTAACAGAGAAAGATCCAAAAAGGCTACCAACAGGTCTTGATCCCCTTTCTCCCTCCTTGGGACCATGAATTGAGGACAAGGCACTACTGTTGCCTCCAAAAACACAGTTTTTTGCCTTTCATGCAATTGCTAGTGTGATGTTTTGAGTTGGAGAAGCTGATATTTGCTTGGATTCACATGATTAGACCATTTCATGTTCATTTGCCATGGATTTCTTGCATAATTTGCTGTTCACAAAGTTTTGTTTAGCAGTACTCTGTTTTTATGTCAGATTTTAGGTCAAATTAGACAAACTCTGTTTTTCGGTTCTTGCTTGGGTTAGTTTTAAGAAGTAGGTGTGCAACTCACTTGAAAAACATTCCAGCTTGTCATCCCTCCATAGCACCACTTTATACCAACTCATCTTTCACAGATTCCTTCACTCATTCGCCTCATGTCGCCAATCTGCCCTAATTTCTGCGTTTTTGTGCAAAGTTGCTTTCTTCCCCTTTGAGCAAATCCAACCCTCTCCTTCATTCCTGATCTTCATTAACAGAGTCCTAGACCCTCCAACACCCTCATCCAACCTTCATTTCCCTTTTCCCACCATTTTTCCACTTTCAAATCTCCAAAAACCTCTTTCAGCCTCCTCCTGTAGAACTTCTTGTAGATCCCCTGCAGCCTCCTGTAGAAGTTCATGCGAGTTATTTTTCGAAGTCTGATCACAATGGAAGTCTCCAAAAGGGTGCTAGGGACATCTAGGGACCTCCCCACACCTTCCTCATCATCTGCAAAAGCCAATTCCATTTTCCTTTGCCACCAAACCACTGCACAGTCACAATTAATCAAATCACAAGCATAGTAAATCCACATAAAAATACTTAAAATTGAAAAAAGATGATTTCTTTCCATTTCTCTTTAGAAGTAGCTTGAGTAAATGCAATTTACCTTTTCAGTAATCAATGGCACCCATGTCAATAGTTTCCATCTCTTTTCTTAAACGATTAGGGTTTGCTAGGGTTTGAGTTCCATTTCAGTTTTCATTCTCTTTCTGCAAGTAGAATAGCCTCTGTAGAATTAGTCTTCTACCATCAAAGTAAAAGCTTCTTCTGAGAACTCATAGAAGTTGGCTTGAGCTCCTAGCGAACTTGTGCCAGTTGATCAAGTGACAGCCTGCAGTAAGAGCTAGTACTTGTGCATACAACACCATCGCTTCCAAGTTTGTTACGAAATACCGGGTTGATAAAAGTAAAGAAGGGAGCCCTAGGAGTTGTAGCATTATTGTTGCAATACTGGAGCTCACCAATGTGTTTGACAGAATGTCTATCATGGTTAGGCTTGGTTAGGTAAATTCCTTGATCAAGTTTTTTGTTATAGGATTTGTCTTGGTGTCATTTATGGTATTGGAAAGTGTCATCAAGTTTTGGGTAGTGGTCTGGAGACTAGCCCTGAAAAAGTGGCTAAAATATCGCGGTATCAGGCACAAAACTGGCTGAAAAAGACTATAGTCTCTCCCTTGTAAGTGTATGTGAGTGAATGGAGGCATAGAGTCACATGGATCAAGGATTGTGCTTGCGACTAGGGGATTTTTTTGTGAAAAATAAATCTAACCCAAAGTTTGGGCACTTGGAGGGTTGTATTAGCTCTTGTGGGTCCTATAGCTCCCGAGGAAGGTCAATAAGGTTTTGTTTTGTTGATTCCACTTCCTTAAGGTGATCTAGGAGGTTGAATAATATATTAATAAATCTTCATCACATATTTAACCCAGTGGACTGTTAAGCTTGGGTAAGTGTGGGAGGAGGGTGTTACAGAGTGGTATCAGAGCATGGTTCAACACTTGGACTGGATGAACGGAATGTGTTTTTCATGCATGCATGTAGGTTTTATATGTGTTTGATATGTATGCATGGTGATGGTCATTGTCACAATTTTGTTTCCATCAAAAAGTTGATGATGTTTTTTTTGGGAAGTGTTTGTCATGAATGCATGTGAGTTGTATATGCATTTGTTATGCATGTCAGTTTCTATATGTTGTTATGCATGCCTTGTCATGGTTATGGTATGGATGTATGGTAGGTCAAATATGTTTTGTGATATTCATTGTTACAGCTTATGTCATCATGATGTTGATATGTTGGTCGAGATGGGGTAGGAAATGCAGATCAAGAGGCGACGTTGAAACATTGGATATCGGGGTAAGAGAAGATCGTCATACAAGTTTGTATGTTGGCCATGCAGGTATGTTGGTTAATGGTTGTTATATGCCTTGTGGGTATATGCATGCCTATCATCTATTATTGTTATGGTTATATATACATGATAGATGCTAGTTAAGTGCAATCACATGAATGTGTGTTAGATAGTAATGTCTAGTAGTTAACTTATCATTAGTTGCATTGTGGTCATATGTACGATGAGTATGTTTATTGTAGCTAGTATCTTGATGTTATATGTATCATGCTAACTTGAATTGGCCTATGCAGATGGTTATCGTTAGGATATTCATGCATGAGTCGATATATTTGTTATATTGTGTTGTGCTAACCTAGATTGACTTATGCAGATGTGATAGCCCCCTAAGTTAGAAGTAAGAGTTTGATTATGTCGTTTACTTGGTTTATCTAGCATGTTATGTTTACAAGTTGTTTGAATGTTTGATGAATTCTATGCTATGATTATGTGTCTATAAGATTGCATGAAGGAATGTTCTTGTTTTAAGACGATTATACTAACACACTATGTGCTGAGACAACTTATATGCACTAGAGTGTAGAGTAGGTGATAGTTGTAGCATTATGATTAATGATTGTGAGTTGATTGTTGATTCTGACATGGATGTTAGTCTTGGTAAAGGTTGATTTCAAATTAATAGATATGATGTCTTGATATTTGGAACGTGTGACTAACATGTGTGAGTAGTTGCAGGGAAACATGCTTGGCATTAGTGCGACAAGGTAACAATTGATTTGTTTATATAGCTAACAGTTGTTTGATGTAATAGAACATAGTAAGATTCAATTGTAGCAAGGTAAAAGTTAAAAGAAAGGAATTGGGTGAGAATTCCTTTGGTTATGTTTGAAAACTATAATTCCAAATGAATGAGTGCTTTGCATGAACACATGAAGTATTATTAACCTTGATTTTGTCTGAAATTATGTGGATATATGCTATATTTATGAAGATGCATTTGATAGGTATAACAACTGGTTTCCAGTTATGGTCAGATTCATCAAGGAATTGGAGTCGCTTGAGAGATGATATATGTACGTGTTCAGTTACAAGTCAATTCGTTGGGTACAACAAGGTAAGGTAATTGGTATATTGTTATATTCATTTATACATTGACAATTATTTGTTTATGGTAGTATGATATAGGGATTACATGGCAAAAGATACTTCCATGAAACATTGAAGAAGGATCGGGTTGAGCATTCCCTTGGAGGTATTGGTAACCCATGGGGATTGAGTCATGATGTTGTTGCTAGTTTTGTGCTTTCGGTCTTTCGTGATTTGCTTGCGCTTGATTTGTAGTTTTGTTTATTTCTGGTGCTTGGCCTTGTGTTACACAACATTTTGTCATTGTCCATGTACTCCCCGTTCCTTGATCCTAGAGGACCTTTACAGTGAACCCTGCATGCTTTTCCTTCATGAAGAAACTCCCATTGTGCCCCTCTTCATGAGCAGATCAATTCCCTTTTGCACCATTTCCCCTGAAACTTCTATTTTTCCCAGTTTACAGGACCAGCGCTAATGGCCTTTATCTCCCCCGCGCCGATGTGTAGAGATTAGTAGTACTCCTCACATCGACCAGAGCAATTGAGCTGTGTTCCAGTCATGCTGGTCCTGTTATGGAAACTTTTTTAAATAAAGAGCTAAAGCTTCCAGCTCTAGAAGCTTCACAAAGGAAGTCTGGTAAATGGTTTGGCAGAATGGGGTTAAGGATGTCAGTTTGGGCTCCTTTCCCCTATAATGATGGAACCACCTCAAGGGATAAACCCTTCTCCCATGAGAAGAGGATCCATCTCCCATCCATTTTTCCTATATAAACCTCCCTTCTTCCCAAGCATAAGCTAGTGTTGATATTGGTGTGCTTATACTATTTTGGTTTGGAGTAGACATCAAGCTATTACTAATTGTAGCTATCTAGTTGTGTGAGGGAGAAGTGTGATTTGGTTTGGAGTGAAGCCTAAAGGGAAGAGCCTTAAAACTATTGTTGATTGAGACCATCATGGAATGCTAGTAGAAGTGTGTGGGAACCTGGTCTTGTCAGAGGAGGACTGCAACGTCAAGGAAAATGGTTGTAATCTCTCTTTGATATTAATATATACAACTATCGATTGATTTCCTACATATTTTGTAATATTACATATTCATGGCTTAATGTTTCTTGACTTGTTAAGTAGGTTGAATTGCAATTTTTCTATTATCATATTTGTTATATGTTGTTGTTTACTTGTTTCAGGTGTTTGAAGAAGGAAGCAAGAGATAGCTAGAGCGAGCAAGTAAGGACATCATCAAGTAGGATAAGTTGACCAAGAAGTAGGCCCTCTTGATTGATTCTAACCTAAGGAAATCTTCCATAGAAAGTATCTGTTGTGGCTAGACTCATCATCAAGCTATAGGAATTCGTTCATGTCCGCACTTATAATTTTACTTCACCACAAATTGGCGACTCCACTGGGGAACCCAAACCTTTTGTTTGTCTTGGATTTCATGATTTCGTGAGAACTTTTCTAGTTCCACTTTCTTCCTTTGGTTATGTTTTTTTTCTCCTACTTACCGGTCTGAGTCTAAAATTCATAGTAGCAGATCTGTTCCCTGTTTCATTTTTTTTCGTTATCTCCCTCGATCAGAGCACTTAATTTGCTGATAGTCGCGCTGACCAGTGCGAGTTGCTGAGAAACAGTCACATCGACCAGCCTCTAGAGCTTGTTGTTAGTTAGGCAGTTGTGTCGATGCCTATAAGTGAAGATTAGGGCTTGACCTGAATCTTGGCTAGTATGTTCTACTCTTGTGGTTTTGACTTCGTAAGCCCTTTGGACCGTTTTTTCCCTAATTAGAAAGCTAATTTTCATTTGGTTTTGTTTTCTTGTTGGCTTGTCATCTTTCTGCTTGATTGATTGAGTCATTGAGTGGCCAGTGACACTAGGGCATCTAGTTAGTCGTCCATTCAATAGTTTGCGAACTTAGTAAGTCGGTTGGTAGGTGTACTTACTCTTTGAATTTCGTTTTTTGGTCCTTTATGACTTTGACCTCTTTTACACAAGTTTGAAAAGTTTTCATTTGCTTGCCTAAACGTTTCTTTTCCAACATGGATTACATTGTTTGTCTTGTGATTGGTAAAGTTGGTGTTTCATTAGTTTGAATGAGTTTCTCTTTTCATGTGTTCATTTGATTGAAGAGCTTTCTGTCTCAAGAACTTTTTCACTGAAAGATTCATATGCGAAAAGTTTGTTTCGTTGTTTCATGAAAGAGTATGAAATTCTAGCTTGTTACATCATTAAAAGACTAGGATTGCATCGACATTTGAAAAAGGAAGAGAACTTGTTTGCTTTTGAAAGGACTAATAGATAAGTTCTTATCAGGAAATTAGGAATTGGAATGCATTTTTCATTAGTTTACTTTTTGAAAAGTAAGGTAGTGAAAGATCATTTTGTTTTCAGTTGCTTGATTTTTTTCATTTGATTGATTAGTTTCTACCCTATCTAGTGTAGGCATTTCATCGAAGTGAAGGGGTCTTGTCTCATTTAGTTGCATTTAAGATTTTTTGAGTCGCATCACTAAGACCTGAAAACTTAAACATAACTCAATATCAACTTTAAAATGAATTCAATTAACCTAAGGTGAATTTGATATTAACGATCATATCTAGAAGGTCTAGGCTAGAGACGTGTTCCGACGTCTTTAAACCTAGCAACTATTGTTAGCTTCGGGATTAGATAGCGCTAGTACGGATTTGTGTTCCCTGTACCGTCGAGTATATAATGGGGGACGGACTAGGATACAATCATTTTATCCTTAGGAAGCCGAGTCAGCCTCCTTGCAAACGTGATACACCAAACACAACATTCGGGGAGATTGCCTGCTCATACTTCTTGGTTCACTGGGAGGTATTATGTAGTTCATGGTTGCCTAGTAATCCTATTTACCTAAATCATCCAGAGCAGTCATTTGATCTTTTTGACTCATTAAACTTAAAAGATCATTCAAGCACTTGTCCTTTCAAGCTCGTTTCCAATTGAAAGCGATAGAGTCATCTTTGTTTCTTTCTCGACTCTTCAAAAATGAAAGAGCACCAGTCTTTTATGCGTCTTAATAATTGATTTCCCACGATCCAAAAACACCCAGTTAGTATTTTCTGAGACCAAATCGTGAGTTTCCCTTAAAAGAACATTTTAAAGCCTTGAAGTTAATTGTTATGTCGACTAATACAAGGTCATCATTGCTGAACCATCTGGTTCACCCAATTCCTCTTTCTCTCCTCCGTCTGAAATATTTTTTGAGGAGCCATTTCTTGAGTTACCAGAGTCACTCAAGGACCAAGATGTTGAACTCGCAATTGTTCTAAGAATTCAACCCTTGTCATCTCATCCTTCACCTACTTTTGATACTGGGTAATCTGCTGATCTTGGCCCGGAATCTTCGGAAAATCCCATTCAAACTCCAGAGAACTCGCCAACTACTCACGGTCGGCTTGGACTGATAATCTACCCTCTGAACCCTCTATTTCACCCTATCGTGATATCACCGCATCGTCCTTACAGTCCATACGACCAGCTGGGTGTTCCTTTGGAACTATCCCCTCATACTTGTTTGACCATTCGTCGTCATTTGTTTTCAAACATGGAACCTGAAGGCGATGTTCCAATCACATGTTCGGATGAGTCCGAAGTTTCTACTCCACACACTGTTGAGGGGGAAGAATTGAAATTGTAGTTTCCTCTCGAGGGTTTCCATTTTTCAGAATGTATTCCCACCAGTTTGCCACCCAACTATGTGTATTTGGCGCAGTTGGTTTCAGGTACACCTAGTGCCTCATCACTTTACCATAATCATGTATGGACGTCAGGCGCCAAGCCTACTTTAGGTCTGTTCATTACAAACACGACTTCCCAACAGGTTGTTACCTCAGTCCTAGTGCAACACACCATTCCGAATACTCTTGTATCGTTAGTCCCAGTTACCCGTTAGGCACAACCGACAGTTTCAAAGATTGTCTCTGTCAATTCCTCCATCCCACTAGTCAGTGGTCAGGTTGTGCCCTTTCCTAGGGGACAAAACCTGAATGTTTCTATGGTTTTAGGTGCCACTAATGTGAGCGTCTCACAAGATCACATGCTTGGTATAAACCAGCCTTCTTTTGGTATTATTTATAGCCCTGTTGATCCTAATGGATCAAGAAATGTCCAATACCAACAGGTTCAGAATTCCGTTGGTCCATCTGGATCAAGCAATGTTTAGTATCAGCAGCCCTATGGGGCTAAGGTCCAATACCAAAATCCTTACATTCCATATGGTTCTCAAGGAATGGTTAATCAACCTTACACCCTCCAATCTGGGTAGTACATCCAACCTGGCTATGGCCAAATTCAGTTCGGTAATTTCCCGGGCACTGTTCAAGTACCCTTGCGACAACAAAAACAACCTCTACAACTGCAAGGTCAACCTTTGTTGCAGCAAGGGCTCTCCACACAACAAAAAAGGTGAATGATCCTGCAGCAAGGTCAAGTGCAACAACCATAAGGTCAGCGCTTACAACACTTGCAGCAAACCGCACATCAGCAGATGCAATATGCTCTGCACACCTCTCAACCCATGTCCTTGTAAGGCCAACCTCTGTAGCCCAAGGGACAAATTTTGCAACCACAAGGTCAACCCTTGCAATAGAAAAACCAACTAGAGCAACAACAACCCTTGTATACATATCAACAGGGTCAACCCTTGCAGGGGCAGTATCAAGGTCAAGTCCTACAGCAACAGGCTCAAAATCCTCATGTCCTAGGTCAACAGGTTTAGAATCCTATTAGCTAAGGGAATCAGGTACATAACCCCTATGTCAAAGGGCAACAAGTGTATCAACCTTATGCCCAAGGACTGCAGGTTTAAAACCCTCTTGTTCAGGGACAATAGGTTCATCAGCCATATGTTCAAGGACAACAGGTCCCATATCCGTATGTCCAAGGTCAATAGGCTCAACAACCTTTTAACCTGTACGTTGCTTATGAGCAACCTATGGCTAGACAGTTCCAAGGTATTCAAGGTTAAAATCCCCAACTATGGGGCCAAAATCCATACCAGCAAGGATGGGCTCCTCCCTATGGGCCTGCTTATCGACCTCCCATGCCTTTTAACACCCAATTGCCTTTCTTGGCTAGACTCGAATTCCCAGATGTATCTCACCTTATGAATGATCCGATCATTCATTCGCCGTACTGGCCTCCGGTGCCATCCAAGATACCAAGTGATTGCCCAAAGTTTGATGGGAAAGCTAAAGAGGATCCTCAGGCCCATGTGATGACATATCACCTCTGGTGCTCGTCAAACTAGTACATGGATGATTCCATTTGTCTCCGTCTTTTCTAACGAATCCTCATGGGTGTTGCCATGAAGTGGTACATCGAGTTATCTTGAAGTACTTACCACGACTTTAAATCTTTAGCCATGGCTTTCCTCACACATTTTCAGTTTCCGGTTCGCTATGAAACTGGCACCTATTTTCTCACATCGCTTAAGCAAGATACTACGACACACATCTCCAATCACATACATGAATGGAGACGTAGGCTTTGCCTGATCAAATTTGAGATTGTTGATCAGTTTCTCACTGAATGGTTTACCAAATCATTCATAGCCCCAATTGCTCGCGGTGTAGCTATGGATGGATGTGTCATTGAAGAGCAGGCTATCGCTCATGCCCAGTACTTGGATGTAGTTTACTCTCAATCTGGCACTTTGTACGAGTTATTACCCAATGCTCTGCGACCATCATCTGATCCTGTAGCATCAAAGTCACCAGCTGTCCTTCTTGTCGATGGATTTATTGGTTCAGTTCCCAGACCCTTGCTAAAAATTCTTCCAAATAGAAGTTGGTCTCAAATGCTATCCCAAATAATTCATCTTAGAATCCAATTGGCCCTGGTAAAACCTCAGAGGTCCACGTTGTCCAGTCTACCACAGCGAACAAATCCGTGAAAGGAAGGAAGAAAGCCAAAGGCAAAGCTAAAGCTGATGCCCCAAAACAAGGTCCTCCCAAATCGTTTGCTAGCGAATCTTTGCAACAGAAACCTAAGTATCCCTGCCTCATTTGCGAGGAAGATCACTACACTAAGGATTGTCCTCGATGATTTGAAGTTAGTCACCTTATCAAAGGGACCCCTGTTATCCTCAAAGAGTCATTTCCATCTCAGAAGACCCAAGTGGTAGACTAATCCCAATCTGCTTCCTCCGGATCTCAAGTGTTCATGATGAGCACACCTATTAATGTGGCTACCCGATCGAATGACTATCAAACTCCAGCTCTGGCAGCTAGGAAAGAGAAATAAGTTGCACCTTCTTCTTTTACCTCGAGCTGTGGCCCTCTGCATATTGAGCACCCTAACCTTGATTCCGCTATATGGCCACCCTCTCGAGGTGTGTTGTGGAAATCCTCGTATAATCCCAATGCCCGAGCTGCTAAGCACTACAATATTGTTGAGGATTTGGCTTAGGCACCGTCATCCATGTCAGATCTCAAGGTGCTCCAAAGCTGCCCATCACAACAGAAATATTTGCTGTCAGTTATCGGGGGCATCATTCCCACCAATTCCAATTTGATATGTTTTGATCTAGAAAACCATGTTCCAAGGCTCCCTCATTAGATTTCCTTTCTTATTTAGGTAATCGTCAATGAGAAGACCATCCACCAAACTGTCATTGATGAAGGTGCTTCCATCTGCATCATGTCAATCGCATGTTGGAAGGCTATTGGTTCTCCTGCACTGAACCAATCTTCGAACACTTTGGAAGGTTTCAATGGGTGCGATTCGCGACCCTTCAGTGTCTTACCTAACCTTGCCATCACCGTGGAAGGCAAGACAGTGCAAGTCGAAGTAGAAATCATTGATGCTAATCTTAGTTATAATCTTCTACTCGGCCGAAGTTGGACTCATGCCATGCATGCCGTGGCCTCCTATTTATTCCACGAGATTCATTTTCCCCATCAAGGGAAGATTGTCACTGCCGACCAGCTGTCTTTCTTTGCCTCTTTCTCGGATGGCAATGTTCTGTACGTCAAGCACACTAGTGCTCCTTGTGAGAGTGTGGGGGCAGGTCTCTTCAAAGATTCTGCCTTAATGGGAATTTTTCCACTTCCACCTCCTCATGTTTCCTCTATCAACATGATCTCAGTCAAGTTTGATCCTTGGGTCATACCTGCACCAGATCTTGTTGATACCTGGTGTTACACAGTAAAATGTCACTGCCATCATGTCAGTCTCCCTACTGTGCTATAAAACCACATTCACCTAAGCTCATGCTCCCTGAAATGGCTAAGAACCCTCTTTGCCTAAGTTAAATGAATCATAATGTCTGTTAATTAAATAACCGTGCTGACCGGCGGGGGCTAGTGTACCTGTTGCGCTGCCAGCGCGGAAGCACACGTGTTTTCTGCGCTGGTCCAATTTTACGGATAGCGCGCCCTCCGCTTGTACCATTGAGCGCTGACCAGACCTCCTCTACAGTTGATCTGCGATGCCAGTGTGCCAGCCCAGTTTTGCACCCGCGCAGATCCTGTTTGGGCGAATTTGTTCTAACAGCCAACCTTCCAGATCACTCCAGACTTGGTTGTTATCATTGTTGAGGTCGCCATCCTTTCTCTGGCATGTCTATTTGACTAACCATCCACTTATCTTGGGGGAAAGCTCATCCTTTACCTATTCATGGAGACTCCTTCTCCTTTATAAGCCTCCTCTGGCCCATGAGCAGCTAGTTTGGAACATATAGACTTTGATTGAGGGATTCTTAGTGCATTTTAGTGCTGTTCTTTGTAGGCATTTGGTGTGTTGTGTGAGGATTGCTTTGAGCTTGAGGAAGGTCATGAGCTTGTTGCCTTGTATGTGAGAGAGAGACCTCTTTGACTTGGGAGAATTGCTTCAAAGGTGAATGCTTAGAAGACATGCTGGCTGGACCCTCTAGAGAAGGACTCAACGTCAGGACTTCGGTTGTACCTTACTCTATTTTCTGATTAATAAAGATAGATGACTACTCTTATGGTTCCATTTCCATTTGTCCTATGAATGATCAATGTAAATTGTATCCTTCCTGACTGATACATAGTTGTTTTTAGTAGATTTTACGC